>CM060912.1:145503992-145751492 GCA_030737875.1 Allium sativum | reverse complement strand
ACATTTCAGCATTTATAAGCAATAAATGCATACATGTCAGCACATATTCATAAACTTTCATTTGTTTTAACTTTTATGCATACATTTCAGCATATAATACAGAATAAATGTATACATTTCAGCAACAATTCGTAGCCCATGCGTATTAGTTCATCTTTATATGCATACATCTCAGCATTAATATTGAATATATGCATACATGTATGCACATATTCACCCAGATTTTTCAATATATACTGTAGATGAATATATGCATCCATACATTTAGTATTAATGCTGAAATGTATATAATTTTTTATTTTTTTGGATTGCTTCTAGGAAAATTTGCAATTTTTTGGGAAAAAAATTAATAAGCAGCGCATAAATTTCTTTGAAAAACACATAAGGTCAAAAATAGGGATCTACTTTGAATGTAAAGTTACAGGGAGAGGCCGTTTTAATTTCCAAACTTTTTAGGGATGTGTCCCTTATTTTCACTAGAGAGAATTTTGAGATGAATTGAAAATGAGTTTCCGACAAAATTTGAACGTTGACGTTAATGGATGGCCATTGCGATGGGTTTAGAAGAGCTCAGAAGGATGGCAAACCTAGGAAAAGTTCTAATGTGTTGATTCGAGAGGTAGAGCTCAAGTTACGGTTTTTGAATCGAATTGTATCGCAAGTCAAGTTTGGTGGCGAATTGGTTGAAGTGGTGGCCATTCAACAACAAAAAATGAACTTAGAAACACACACAAATGTATTGTCTTATGGATTGAAAAGTCCATAACTTATTATCGCATAAAACAAAATTAACAAATTATTTGAATAAAGATATGAGCACAAAATGTACGACATTTGTTCAAAAATAAATTATGTTGATAACTCAATAAATTCATTTGAATCAACAACAAAAATTATAAAGCTCAAAGCTTGTTTCTCAAAATAAAAACTCAAAAACACACAAACATAAACATAGCAATAACATCTACAACAACAACAACAACAACAAATCCATATATCCCAAACAAGTTGGGGTTGACTAGATATGGAACCCGAAATTAAAATAAAATAAAATAAATAATGATAAAAATAATATATATATAAAGGGTTTAAAATAACCAAACAAATAAAAAATCGTCCAATAAAGGTTTTTTTTTTAAAATAATAATAATAAGTAAAAAGGTTCAATAAAAGTGAAATAAAATCTAAATTAGTAATAGAAAGCAAAACGGTTCAGTAAACGTGAAAAAAAAAACACCTAAGGTTCTGATACATGGATTGTCAATTTCCATGCACTCCTATCAACTACCAACTCTTCCGATAAGTTCCAGTTACTTAAATCTATATCATAAGGTTCCATATCCATAAGAAAGGCTAAGTTTTTACGTTGGCTCGCCAAGCCTATCACAACCCTCCTCCTTTACCCTGCCTTGGGACAGGCTGCATAGAAAACTACACAGGCAGAGTTAGCAATAAGATCTACAATAAAATAAAATCAAAAAATACATAACAATTAAAAAAACTTTAATATACAAAGATCTAAAATGCATTAAACAAAATATGTACATAACAAGATAAGATATACAAAGTAAAACCAATGACAAAACAAAATGTAAAATCGTAAGAATAATAAAATAGGACTCACAAGATAAAATCTATTATATAAAATCCTACATACTTAGACTAATGATAAATAAAAATAAAATAAAAAACAATGAAATGATAATATTAAATCAATCAAATAAACAAAAAATATCTTGTCTTCGAAAACTCATAACCAAGTATCAAAAAAAAAAAATTAAATCTAATTTTTATTATTTAGAGAGAATGTGTTTGTGAATAAGAAAATTAAACGATAACTAAAATAAGAAAATTTTATTTAGTTAATCATGTTTATTTGCATACCACAAAAACTTAAAGAAACAATGATAAATATGCAACAATAACATATTCACTCTTTGAAAATTTCACATATTATAACAAACAAATGGGGAAAAAACGATTAAATGAATTTCATTTGGAAATAATTTACTTTAAAAACAAATAATTGAATTAAACTTCTTAATAGTTAGATTTATATCGCAATAATATAGTACTATCAGCACATAACACGTCATAAACATTTCCCTATACTTACAGACGTTACACAGATATGTGCACCTTTTTATCATACAAATGCAGCATTTTAATTCATATGACAAATCCATTACCCAGTTTCCTGCTCAAAATCGTCACCTTCAGACTCCTCTACATTGTCCGGATCATCTTCTTCAGCATCCGCATCAAACTCTTCTTTGGATTCTACTACTGTTTTCCCAACGATTGGCAAGTTGATATTCGTTTTTCTGATTTCATTCCACTTTTCTTCGAGTTGCGATTCTTCCATGGCTAGCAGAAGCTCGTCATTGTGAGAGAAAGACCATAGCGGTAACAAAGTTGAGGATGGCATCAATGGCGGTGCTGACGGCATCTGACTTGGGTATGACAATGGAAATTGCAGCATGTTTCTTCCTGAAGGACAATCCTAATGAATAAATAAACAACGAAAATAATAGCAACAAGCACAAATTTTAGTTTGTAACATCTAATAACATTTGCTCATCATTTTAAAATTACAAACCTTCCACCTAAATCATATATCTCACTCTGCTATGGCATAAAGTTCTACTTGGTTTGTCACTCGTCATCTTAATAGATAACTGTTATTTTCTTACTTTTGGCATGATCAAATGTCTTGTTAATTGTTATGGTCACCCAGTCCTAAATCGCGGACTACTATTCTTCAATTCTATCTTAGCTAGCTGACTCTCTTTAACCACAAGCCATCTTAATCGACAAATGTTATTTTCTAACTTTTGGCATAATCAAATATCTTGTTAAATGATAAGGTCAACCAATTCTAAATCGCAGACTGCTATTCAATTCAATGTTAGCTAGAACACAAATTGAATCATTCTTCCTGGTAGATGTGTATTTTTCAAGGACTCAAAAAATTGTCCTCCAAAGGATGGCAGGAAAGTAAGTATACTACACCACAGGTTTTATACTACACCACAGAGTAGTACAAACAATCACACGTTTGTTATTTGGCCTTGAACACTATTTATTTCACCTTTTCACACCCGCTTCCACTTGCCAATCAAAATACCCATTACTAAATTAATTATTTCAAATTTCACTATATAACATACCAATGCAATACCATCCACTAAGCATCATTTATTTCATAAAAGATGGTTGGCACCTCTCGGTTGTCATCCTTAAAAGTCACACAAAACTTTATAAATGCAAAAGGACAGTGTTACACACAATGAACAAACCATTCTATTGCATTATTCCTAAAAAAAGATAACATTTGTTATTAAAAATTAATTACTCCTCAAAAACAAACTCTTACTATATTCAAATCTGTGAAAGAGCAGGTGAAACCAAAAGACAACTTAGGGTTGAAGTAAAAGAGTCCATAACTTATTATAGCAACAAAAACAACAAAGTGTTTGAATAAAAAGATGTGCACAAAATGTATACCTTTTAAGAATGGTAGAAGTAAAATTTTAGCTGGTAACCACCTACCCTAAAATGAATAATAAATAACAGATGATATTATATTGATGTGATGTACAGTTGAATTTTAAATAACTAATTTAATAACAAATATTTCTGATATATTGGCAAATGGAAACGAAGAGGAAAAGATTACAACAATTGCGCTTAAGCCAAATAACTAAATTGCAGGAATATTTGTACTAACCAAAAGTTTTTTTCATATATAAAAAGGATACTAACTTACATAAAATCTGTGATGTAGTATAAAACCTATGGCGTAGCATGCTAACTTACCACAAGACCACAGTTTAATTTGTATCCTAACTGCATAAAACAATTGTCCACGCATCTACTGACAAATTTAAACAAAAAATGTCAGTAAACACGTCAATGGTACATAAAATACTAAACTACTGTTGGAAGTGAACATAAACTACAACATATGAAAACAATCCACACTAAACCACCAAAATGATATGGTAAACCGCATCGCACTTTTAACCCAACCAAACATCTAAAATCGAACAAATTGATTTAATATGACGTATTTCAAATCACTGAACCAACTACATCAAATCAGACAAAAATACTATATAATATGTGAAGTATGAACATTTGAACTTCATCATAACTATTTTAATAATACACGTATAAATATAAACATCTTATATACAACTCAAGAATATTGAAAGATTATAACCCATTACAGATATTACTGAACTGAAACTAAAACATGCTAAAAATTAATAGTTATTTCCAAAGAAGTATAATATGATTTAGAACTGAATCAAACAAAGTCAAATCACAATATAAATCGCTGAAATGAATTGAAACTAAACCATGCTAAAAAAAATATTACAACTATTAATTTTGACCATATGATACGACACTCCATCAACTTAAAACCAAACCAACCTACACCCACTTGAAGTACTAAGATCATCCCCAACGCAAGGTTGGTTGGGATGAACCGACCCCCAACGGGAGGTCGGTACATCTTATCTGAGTTGCTTTGGCAACCCTGAAGGTTGCCAGAGCAACCCAGCAGGTTGCTTTGAAAAGCAAACATAACCGGCTTATTTAAAGCCGGCTATGGTTAGCTGGCTTTATATAAGCCGGGTAGAGGAAATTTAATTTCCTCTTACCCGGCATTTTAAAAGCCTTCTAAGCGTGTGGTGTGGATTCACCCCCACACCACACCACGGATTGCAATCGAACGAATGCAGATTGCAATCCGTGTCAATGCTTTAGCCGGCTTTATAAAAGTCGGCTAAAGCATTGAAAGCAACTCACGAGTGAGTTGCTTTTTGTACAAGACTGATTTGATGCTCCCCAACACGCTGTGTTGGGATGCCCTAACCACCTGAAAACAAATTCTGCACTGACACAACTCTTCAAATTTAACTCAATTATTGAAATAAGTCATTCCTTCATGAAATAAGCATGGCTGTTATTTGGACAAGTTTGAAAATCATCCACCGTCACCATTTTAAAAAATTATTAAACAGAGCACCTCAAAGCTTACCAATGGAATCTTCTGATAAAAATAAAATTATGTTTGGGCAACATCTTATCAATTTAAATGTTCCAAAACTCAAAATATAGCCTTGTGGAAGAGAAACAAAAGGTAAAATCGCCTTAAAACCAGCTGTTAAAATAAAAACAATGTTTGAGCATTTTCCAAACTCCAATCATATAATTATAATGAAGCCTGACAAGCTCAAAGAGCCTTATTCTACGGCATCATATTAATCCCCAAGACCAAACCATACAAGGGTAAAAGGGAGCAAAACAACAATGCCCAGCCTCATAACTACAGAAACAAACTAAGTCTTTACATCAAAAATATAAGCAAAAGGGAAAATTTTATTTTATCCACTAAACATCTGCCAAATGAGCTACATTTGAGTTCTCAGATGAACTTTTTTCTCCGTCTAGTGGTATCAATTTAGTCATCTTCCGAAACAAAGTTGGTACTAAAACACCTATTTGCTTTATAGATGACAATTCGAAGGGAAAAAAAACACGTTTATGCATAAAACGATTTGGATGTGTAAAGAGGTATCACAAAGTAGTCAACTGCGAGTTAAATCAGAAACATTTTGCTCTTTTAAAGCATCCAGATACTATCAGATTTAACGGTACCTACAGCTTAAGAAGTAAAATCAATGTTAATTTATACAAGGCGTCTAAAAATAAACTTAGATCTCAACACTCCATTTGAGTTTACTGTATTCTCTTGATTCGCAAAGCAGTAGAGCATATCGCATAGGTTAACTGCACTGATGATCGACCAAAGAAAACTTTCATTTAGTCATTATTAGACCCAGTACCGATTTAGAAACTAGCCGGCACTGTTGTGATGAATGACAAGTGGAAGTGATTTACGGTGAGAATGTGTAAATATGACTAAAAGAAGGGAACATGAATTTCCTGAAACCATTCAACACAATATTCAAATCTGACCTACCGACGGCAAGGGAAGCGGTGTCGCTGTACTTTTTGTCCGAGGGTTTAAGAAGGCGGCGGAGGAGACTGGAGTGAGATAACCCTAGCGCGAAATGGTACCGTATTTATACAGGATGGGTTCACTTGTTCCTTTAGCTCTTAGCACGTGGAAGGGCCGAAATTACCTTTCGGGCTTTTGTTATGGTCCGAGTTTCCATTTCGGACTTTTAAGCTTTTTCCATGATTCCATCATTTATCAAATCAAAATCATACAACATTATACATCTGTCTATTAAATAATAGTAAAACATTAAAAGATACTCCTTAATTCTACATTTTTAAAATTTAAGCTTTGCAGTAATTCAGATTGAACTGGTAAAAGTTATTCCATTGTTATATTCTCCATCTTTTAACACTTACAGTCCCGATCAATACGCATCATTCTTTGCTTCATTTTGTTTTGCAAATAGGCCCAATCTGAAGCCCAAACGTGTGACTGGTGGAGTAACTTAAAGCAAGAAAAGTGAAAATAGAAATGATTTTTTTCATCGATTTTTAATTTTTACGTGTTTCGCAATCTCAATTCCCTAATCGTTCGATCGCCTGTAGATTGTCAGGGATTCATCATCTCGGTTCACTGATCGTTGATGCAACCTCAATTAACTATCATAGACCTTCTGCAACCTGTGTTGTCCCAATCGGATAGCTCTTGCTGTGTTGTTTCCTATCTTGCCACCCGTCCCTCATATTGATGTCTTCCCCAAATTTTTATGCCACAATCTTCTAGCTTCTGTCAATCCCTTCATGAGGTAATGCAGTCTACTGCAATGAATTTCCCACGCGTTTATATTATCATTCGTCTTTACCCCTTTGCAGTGCTTAAAATGTTAATTTGCTTCTTCTGTGATAGGAATGATTACTGTGCAGTTTTTACCCGATTATTAATAACTAAAAAGACATATAGTATAAATTACATTAATTTTACTGTGCTTTAGCCTCAGGCGTCCAGGTACTTGGTTAACTCATGTATATGAGTATATCAATCCTTATTTTGTCAGTTGGATAATGGTGGCTTGGTCGTTGTTTGCCGCATGAATGTAATCACTTGAATACCATGTTGATGATATATTCCCATCAAGGTATGGATTCATCTAGCAGACTTAAATGTGTCATCTTTTAAATCCCTACTATTCCGGAGGTTCATTTGGTCTTCCTACTATTTTGATACACGAATTTTGACCTGCGGCTTCGGATCTCAGTCAACTTATTGCATACCCAATCTAGTACGTTTGCGATGCTTTTTTTTTAGATACATATATCAAACTGGATACTTGCATCCTATATAATATATATAATGATATTAAAAAATTACCTTTTTGGTTCCAAATTGCTTATATCTACCGTGCAATATGTTTACGCTATACTAGTGCTGCAAAGATTTGTTCTGCACATATATTGGATTACTCTATCCTTTCTCTTATAAAAGTTTATAATAGTATTGCATATTTTCGGCCTATTCATACTCAACTATATATACATGATTTCACATAGTTTCCATCATAGGAGAGGTCAATTTAGGAAGTTATGTTTCGACTGTTACATATAGTATATTGTAGCTTATTATCTTTACCATAGAGAATAAAAAGGGGAAGTTTCATCCTTTATCATCATATCATAGTTTCTACTGTGTAAGTAATTAGGAATTATATATGGCCTTTCTTTTATGATCTTCAAAAAAATTAGTTTCTTATATAGTTTTTGTATTTGTTTTTTCCATTACAGGAACTTCTTTCCACTTTTATTTCAAAGTTTGTTTTCTAGCCTTTCAACGCCAGGTATATCTATCATGTTTGTTATCTTTTCATGGTTTTAATTGTCTAGGCAATTACGGCTAATGCACACCTTTTCATCACTAATAGAAATTTCCCAATTTTCATTGTATTAGTGTTGTTTGTCTGCATACGAACATATATGTCCATCTTAATTTCAGTTTTTCAAGTAAAGCTTACAAATTCAAGCAGTTACGTTTTACTTTTCAACCGTCTACTTAGAAACAATAGTAATCATTAACCCATGTGCTTGAAAGGGCAAGTATCACTAACAAGAATTGTATCATTATAGGTTTTCTATGTTCATTTTTCATAATCACTGATATATTATTTTCTTGGCTAACAGAACTTATAACAATTAAGGAAACTGCAACAAATTGTCAGCTACATGTTTTGAAATTTAAATGTCGAATCAAATAATACAAATATACAACTTAAATATATAAGAAAGTCTACTTAGATACCCCAAAAAAACACAAAATTAATGACACAGTGGAGCTTCACCTTTGTATTGCCTGCGATTTCTACTTCTCATATAAGGATAAAATGGTTTAATGGTTGGGATCCTATGTTTTCCAATTTATCTCTCTCTCTCTCTCTCTCTATGTGTATGTCTGTGTGTGTGTTTGTGTGTGTGTGTGTGTGGCTGCGTGTGTGTGCGCCTGCATGTGCATATGTATAGCAGCGCACTTTGATTTTCACCATTCATTCCCCCCTCTCTTTCCTTTCACTTACTCTATCTTCTCCCACTAACTAAAATGATTTAAATGCAATTTTGAACGCTATTATTTAATTATTAAAGTTTAGTGTTTTGTTATTTATAAGGAAGTGTTTTTCAAAAGATCACATTATATCTCAAATGAAATTGTTTCATAAAATTTTATTGCTACTTTTTTAGAATTAACACCAAATAATGTATCACATGCTTTGGTGTATAGGCTTATTGTGTTGTTACAATGTTGGTACAACCTTTGCTTTATTAAAAGTTAGATTGGGTACCACTCTTTTTCTACTGGTCACCTATAATAAAAAAAGAAGGCAATAAATTTTTAGAATAATAACAACTTGGCAAATTCTATTTAGACCCAGAAATTTGCTGAATATACCCAGAAAAAACTGTGACAAAAATGCCCCTGCTTTGCAATATTTTTTTTTTCAATTTTCATCATATCTCGTAGAGCCCCTACGAGATTTTGTATTCTACCTCGTAGAGCCTCTACGAGATTCTTCACTTTACCTCGTAGAGCCTCTACGGGGTAAAGTAAAGAATCTCATAGGGACTCTACAAGGTAGACTAAAGAATCTCGTAGGGGCTCTACGAGGGAGGGTAAAAATGACTTTTTTTTTAAATACATGGGTGAACTCAGCAAAACGCTGGGTTTACATTATTTTTGCAGATTCGCTGGGTATACTCAGCAAATTCTTGGGTCTAAATAGAATTTGCCTAACAACTTTTGTAGTCTTTCGCTTGAAACATACAAGAGTAAATTCTTCGATGGATGTAAGAGCTTTTATTGTTAAAGCCGATCGAACATTTCGATAATTTTAGATTTTTCTTTCATTATGAAACACAAATGCTAAGAATTGAGTAAAATTAGATACGTTGTGCAGTGTAAACTAATTAATTATTTTTCTTTTAAATCTAGCAATTTTCTATGCGAAAGTCAGCATTATCATGTTCTATTGCTATTATGCTTATATGGGCCAATTCATACAAAAAGTGCTATTATATCTGAACATATTTTTTTGTTAAGTTCTTAGTTAAAAACAAAAATTTAGTATGAACCACACATCAATCATAGTGCCTCCATGAATTCTCCTATTCTGCTTGTTTTTTCATTTTTTAAATGTTGAGGAATCGTTTTTCTACGTTATATACTTTACTACCTTTCTCTCGTAGCCATCAAGTTTTCTTATGCAGAAACACAGATAACCTTCACTGCTAATGGTTACGGTAGTAATTCAATAAAACATATTTTTTTCCACGTAGATTCTATTGTCAGTGAAAAATTTCATAGCCGAAATTGATTTGTTTTTCTATTATCAAGCACAAGCATTTTAGATTAATGATGAAACGCAACTTAATTACAATTTAACTTTGCAAAATTGAAATAAAGAGAACCCCGCCAAATAATAATTGGTGTTTGATGTAGTGGTGAAAACTAATGGAGATAAGCTTTAATTTAATTTTAAGTCTATGCTTTCAAAATGTTATTCTAGAATATTCACATTTTAATCTTTGAACCTTCCAATTTACATTTTGCATTTCTTATAAATGTATAGTTTTCTCCTCCTTTTTTTGTAATAAACAAATTTATTGGTAATCAGATTTAAGATTTCATAGGAGCATATATTTATTTTTTGCCAATTATGGGCGAATTCATATTTCAAAGCAATACAGTTGTAATTCCTTACTAGATTAAATAACAATCATGGTTGCAAATTAAACTTCTACAAATACATGCATTAGTTTTTGAAGTAATAAATTGACACAATTGCTTAGTTTTTGGGTTCTTTATAATAGAAGTCAAGTTAGAATATATATATATATACATATATATATATATATATATATATATAGTATATAGATATGTTTCTTCATGAAAGTCTGTCCGTTTATTGAATTATGATAATCATTTTTGGATACAAGTTACAATATTGACCTCTTTCTTATTGAAAGTAACAAGCCTATTGTGGTTATCCTTCATGATTATTGATTAGCGCTTCGATATGTATAGTTTTTTATTATGATTGATCTACACTATTCAAAAGCAAGAGTGGGAGATTTTACTGACATGTCGATAAAGGCGAGTTAGTTTTTATTTTAGTTTTAATAAAGTCACCATTTGTTGATGGGTCATCGCATAGATTTCCCTATCTTTTAAGCTTCATTGTGAG
The DNA here is from genome assembly GCA_030737875.1 of Allium sativum. Taxonomy (NCBI): domain Eukaryota; kingdom Viridiplantae; phylum Streptophyta; class Magnoliopsida; order Asparagales; family Amaryllidaceae; genus Allium; species Allium sativum. The sequence goes on along the minus strand of CM060912.1, from coordinate 145,740,792 downwards.
TTTTCCATCACATATTTGTAGATTAGGCTTGATATCTAGGTTTCAAGCTCTTAAATACTTATGTTGAAACATTTAGCTTCTCCTCACCTCTGATATATTACTATTGCAATGTATACCGAAGAGTTGAGCTAATAGTGTGTCAGCAACTTTATGTTTATTTCATATTTTTCGTATGTATTTTCTGACATACTCTTAATTCAAAAAATTGTTATATAAAAGGTCAGAAGTTCATTTAAATGGTCAGCTGTATATTTTGCCAGGTGGACGGCCACATTGATGGCTTGAAGACTCATTATTCATATATTATTGCTTTACAGTATTCTCACAAAGCTTATGCTTAGCATTTATACAGTGAAAAGTCAACTTGTGAGAACTAGATAAGCTATTTTCTTCTTTTTTACTATACATGAAGTTTTACGCAGATTTACAATTGCTAGACAAACATATAATACACATCCAAAAAAGGGAATTGTATACCCAATTGATATTTACATTATCATTTGAATCTTACACGTACAATTACACACCGTGTGACCTTAATCTAGTGTAGTTGAAATTGCTATTAATATTAGTTGATTGGTATGCATTTTTCTTTTTGACATATTGTAGAAATTAACAGTATTTAACTTTAGTTTAGTTACCTATAGTCAAGTGGATCAAGGTGTTCTTCATAGTTTTGGCATGGATCATCATGAGATCGGTTTCTTGAATTAGAGAATGATGAGCATGTTGCTACAATTCTAAGTTGTGAAAAATTTCAATGAAATTGGTGTTACAAGATGTTATCTAAATCATTTTATGCTTTGTTTTGAAACACACGGCATAGTCGAAGACAACAAAACCAATTGTATGTACAACATATTAAAAAGGGGATATTTTCTTATGATATTGATGTGAATCTCGATCTAATTATTGAATGGGAGCCTGTTTCGTTGTATTTGGGACTGCCCTTGAGTTATTATGATAATGCTTTGAGTAGATGGATGAGAATGAGTAAGAAATTAATTGACAATGTATGCAACTTTTAAATTTTCGTTTGATAGTTATTACACTACGCTTTGAATACCTGGACTGAGTTGAAAATTTTGAATTTTGGTGCTGTAGTTTTAATGCTGCTAAGATCAGGTTTCGTGGTTGGTTATAATGTTGGCTGTAGTAATGGTTAAATGCAACTTTTCCACCATTTGTTTTCAGATAGATACTCGATTTTCCTTGGTTTGAAGGTAATTTTGGACTTAAACTTCCTTTGCCAGCTTATTTGTTTTTTCTTTTCTGACCTTCCATTTCTTTTGTTTCCGTGCTTCAAACCTACTACATTGGATGCAGTTGGTCAATTTGGCATTGTTGATGGTACAAGGGATATAGGGATTGTTTCTAAAGTTATAAGCTTTGTAAGACATACTAACTCCATCTTTACAGCATCTTAATATATCAATGACATTAGTTCTTTAACATTGCTCACCCAAATTTATGGTTACTCTTTAATTTTCAAATTTTAATGGGATCAATCCACAAGGTTCAATGGAAAGATTAAGTGAACCCTAAAATGATTTGAGTTTCCTACCCAAGGTAAATGGAAGGAATTAGTTAACCAACACTTGATAGAAGTTTAAAACTATGATTACAACATTCACAATCATGGCGTGCTTCTTGACTTGCCGAATCAAGGCAAAATTCTTTTTCTATCAAAATTTGTTCTACCAATCAAATTATTGCGGACGGAGTCACACAATGTGTTTCCCACTGAAAGCTTTGTGTTGGAGATTGTTGAGGTTACGTCCTTCATGCATTATCAGAACTAGTAACACTGTCGGCTGCTTTACTGCTAGAATGTTAGGCCATTCGATTGCATGGTAACTGAGTTATCAGGGAATAGCTTTAGATAATGAAGGCCTTGAATGATACGATTTTTATTTTTTATTTTTAAGAACTGCTTTTATCATGTATGATAACTGAGCTACGCTTCCTCTTCACTTCAGTCCACTGCTTGCTGATTCCCCGATAGCATGACTAGAATATCAACAACTATTTCACACAACTTGCACACCTTCGCTTAATAACAAGGAGAAACACTAAGATGACCAAGAAATTACTGAAGCAAAATGGAATGGAAAATTTGTAACAATTAAATGTTTGAAATTCAACAAAAGAATAGGTTTTTGTAAAATAAAAATTGATGATGTGTGGTTCATTCAACCCAATTTACGGAAGAAGCATAAAATTATAATTGGTGTGCGAAATTGAATTGTCAAAGTAAGAAACTTTGTCCATGTGCATTTCAATCCTTCTTTATTCATGCATTTTAATTGGGTGACTGACAAGTTTATAAATAATTAGGGTAAAAATAGTAAATATTTTCGCACTTGCAAAAAAAGACACTTTTGCGAAGAAAATTCAGAAAAATGTTCATAGAAACTTGAGATCAAGTACAAGTTTAAATTTCAAAATAAAACAGAAAACAATAGCCAAAAATATCGAAAAACAATAAATTTGTCGTGCATTGCAAAATTGTTTTTTTACAATAGAAAATCTTAATTTTAAAATCCCTTCAACCTGTTGCCGAAGTATTTCGGTTCCATTCTAATATTTTATATTTGACTTCATATATTAGAGTTACGAATTTTAAAACCATAATTAAATTTATTCAACTATTAGTTGTTGATGTGTCAAATAAATCATAGAAATATGAAAATATCGATAATTACACGATATTCATATTAACAAAAAACATATAAAATTCATTTGGATATAAAATAACATCAGTCACATAACATACTTATATACAAAAGCAGTAACTGCAAATTTAGTTTATGATTCATCTATGTTGATTCATTAATGCATTACATTGTAAAATTCTTATTTTAGCTGAAGTGCCTGCGTTTTGAAATTTCTATTGTTTCTTACAAAACCCACCTCAATATCTCATAATTTTGCACATGTACATCAACATATTTTTATTATATCTTGTAATATTGGTTTTAATTTATTTGAATAATTTAATTGATAAATATTCATTAATTTATCTAATAAATCCTTAATTGTGACGGTCTCAATATGTATACCATATTCGTATTAAAAAAAGGAACTCAAATAAATTATTCACTTAAATATAAATATATATAATTCAGTTATCATAAATAATATACATGAATAACATTACAAGAACTAATTTATTATTCATTTATCTGAATAAATTTATATGTGATGTATAATTTTGTTTTTAACTTTTAATATCAATATTTTGACATTCCTATAGTTATATACAACTTCATCGACTGTTCCTAACATTTCATGTTTAGATCCGTGCATTTATAATGCCTATGAAATCTCAATTTTAAAGTATTTTAATATATAAATCAATCGTATAGGGTATACACACACATACTACTACAAACCACAAAAAAATAGTTCAACCATATAGATATATATATCACATACATACATTTATGTACACAGCTATAATAACAATTTTTTTAAATTAACTGTAATTTTATATGTACATAAGAAAATAATTTATTGTACACTACGCTAAAAAAAATCTACTTTTAACTTTATATTAAGATCTCTGTAAAAAAATCCTTCTCAATTTATTCATGTTATTTACTCTTAAATCAACATATTTTAACTAATTGCATAATTTCAAATTTGACATGTTTAAAATAAATAACATAAAAAAATATTTGTAATTCATTTAAAATAATTAAAATATGTCAGTTTCAACATTAATATTTGCTCAACATAATAAGAACAATAAAATATTGTTTTAGTTCAGGAAAATATAAGCTATACAACATATCATATATAAAAAAAATAACAATAATGACAATTTATAGTATATTTATTTTTCTGGGTTCATTGTACGTTGTATAATAAAATTCCAATTTTGACATTAAAATTTTGAATACTGTATTTTAAAACATTATCCTGTGCAATGCACGGGTTGCACACTAGTTTTTAATTAATACTAGCATTACCGCACAACGGTGGAGAACCGACCGTTAGATTGTATAATTTAAAAAAAAAAATGTTTTTTTTTAGTTTTAGTTAAACATAAAAAAGTAATGTGATAGAGAATATTTAAAATTGGAGAGATCTAAGGAAACAAAAGTGGGGGAAATTAAGTTAACTGGATTGGAGATATTTAAGGAGACATGTTACAGACATATTTAATGTTTTTTAGGCTTCAAAAAATTGATTTTGGCCAAATGACATTAAGCAAACCTCCCTAACGGTCGGTTTGATAAAAGTAAATGCAAAGCAAAATTAAACATAAAGACCAAGTGAGTTCAATTTCCAACAAATTCGATAATTCATTGTAATGATTAATAGGAGCGAATAAATGATTAGTTAAATTTTTAACCACACAAAATTATTGAATTCAAGATAATCGTACTAGTACTACTACACAACGGTGAGAAAATCAACCGTTAATATGTTCAATATAAAATTTAAAATTATTTTCAAAACTTACTTCAAATCAAATTTTATTCAAAGAATAATATAGTACAGTTTAAGAGAAAACTGAAGTAATTGAAAAAGTAAAAAAATCCAATTAAACTGAATTTTATATGTACATCAACTTAAGGTTAAGAATATATTATCGTTGTATTAATTTGAATCGGTATGTTTTGTAGATACTAATCATGCTTAACATCAAGTATTTTACACTTTCTTTAGTTAGGTTTCAACAGTGCAAGATCCTATTTCTGCTGCTAGCTGTTTACAACAAAATAACACCATATAATGTAGCCTGTTTGATTTCTGATCCTCTCCAAAATAACAAATCTGTGTCAGCATATGGTTACCATAATGGTAATTGATTATACTCGAAAGAAGATTTTGAAAGGCGAAAGATGTGGACAATCGAGGAAAAAAAATTAAGAATGGCTAAAATAAATATTAAACAACCAGCTCATAAAATGAAATACAACAACTAAATGGTTAAAAAAAAACTTTATGCATATCCTGTACAATTTTTCTCTTGGAAGAAGATGGATTAAAGAAGTTTTATGCAATAAAGTGCTCCACTTTAATTACTCCACTTTGACCAAATAGTCGTTAATATCTGCACACGTCAGTATCGTGTAAGTCAAGTAATCACTTTTCAAAGAAAATAAAAAACCAAAATACATATGGAAAAAGAAATGCAAAAATAAATATTTTTTTTTAATTCAAATAATTAGGTAGGAGTAAACGTATAATCATCACACCATAATAAAAGTTCACATTAGCCTTTATTTTTAGTGATGAAGTAAAACTTATATCGTGTATACTAATAAGTACATTGTAGACCATCGCCTGTTAAGTGATGTAAAAGAAACACATTTTTTTCTTCGATATTCCATTATTGACAATTACAATGTAGACACTCTTTCCCAACCCAGTATATGTATTCTAATTACGCAAATTGAATATGGGTATATATTCAACAAACACCAAATGAAATAAACCAGCAAAAGGTTTAACACAATGACATAGAATGTAAACGAAACACAAATGATCATAAGAAAATTGCAGCTTTCCACCATGCTAGTCATTAGTGTTACTAAAGAGCATAACCACAACAAACAATGTTGCATGACTTATATTTTGACTTGTATATTTTTCTTATAAATAACAAAGAAATAAAAGAAGGCTAAATGATAATATTATGTGCAACAGATCATTTCCAAAAATCAAAATGCAAATTAAGTGGATTGGCATCGCACACAAGCGGCGCATCTTGGAAAACACAATTATATATTATACAAATATAAAGTTCAGATTTTGGTTTATAATAAATGATGCTAAATGATGCTAATCTCACGGGACAATCAAATAATGAAAACTTGGCATAATAAAAAAATTTGATTACAGAACGTGAAAAGAAAGTGTTCAGCTTGGTTGTAGCAGGTAATATGTACAAATACAAACAAATAACAAAAATCGTAATAGTGCATGTCAATTGCACTGTAGATGTAATGTGCCACACGAAAAATTGTTTTTTGCTTCTCTCAATTCTTCAGTGCACGGATAGCTGATGCACATTGCTCTGCCTGCATGTCCTGATAGGATAGGGTAAGAATTAACATTGAATATTTATATCTATAAATCGTATAGCAATAACCAGAAACATAGATACAAACTAAAGACGATTGAAGATTCACATCATATGCACTGATCGCATTTGTATAGAATTTCGGGACAAAATTTTAAAAATCGGTAAAAAAATAAATTAGTTCTTACTTGAATAAGTATCCACCTTCTAGGCATCAGTTTAGGATGATTCAAGGATGATATTATCCCTCTCCCTGTGAGTCGCCCGTGCTACGCACATGGGTAGTGATATACCCCATTGTTGCAAGTTATCGTAAAAACATTCGAACATACGGTTTATGTTTGTGTTATAATGTCATGTTAATATACATTTTCTATGATAGTTTGACTGGTTTAGTCGATCTGAGCACATATCAAATCTTAAGCACCGATCATATCTTTCATTTCAGTTAAATGAGAGTTGTTAAATTTGGTGATATAAAATCACAAATTGATTGAAACAAATTTGCAAAGAATGAAAAGTTAATATTTTTATAATGGGAATGCATTGATTGCATTTGATGAGGTGGTAGAAAAATAAATGAAGGGATTAATTTCTTCCATTTATGCTAAAGAAACGGATTGATTTACTTCCTATGTTTGCACATTTGTTGTTATGGTAATTTGCCTCCATTATATTATTACCATAAGTTGGTAATTTAGTTGATGACTCACATAGATTTGCACTGACTATATATTGAGGGGTAGACTTTAGTGTAAACTCATCCTGGCCTGGAGCCAGTGATCCCCAATGGTGTCTCTTCTTGTTAAACCTGATTGAGGTTTGGATATGTAAACTCTTATTTTGTAATCTCTTGTAATTCTCTCATGTGGAATAAAATCTCTCTCCGTTGGACTGGACGTACACTATCTCGAGGATAGTGGAACCAATATAAATATTGTGTCTTTTTGTTTCTCTGCTATGGTTATTTACTATTTTGTTGATGTAATAGAATAATTGCTATCGGATTAGATTGGTGTTCAATTGGCAAATCTAGATCATATTTATTGCGCTTCCGCATATGCTCAATTTTTGCATAACAGATTGGTATCAGAGCGAGGTGATTTGTTTTAAATTGTGCATCAATTATTTCTACAAAGGTTGGTAGATTCAATGGTGATTATGCTATTACTATTTTGGAGAAAAGGAGACTTTGGTGGAGGAGATTATGTCGAGAGTGAAGAGCATTCTAATCTGGGAACTTTGACGTGTTGTGGAGTTTATTGTGAAGAAGCCTTCTGATATGGATGAGGGAAGATGGAAGAAGAGGAAGAAGAAGGCAAGTGACGGTTGAAGAACCTAGTCCACAGTAAGGTGGAGAGGTTAATATAGTCACTGCTTATGGTCCTAAGGTGAAGGATCATGGTATCGACAAGGGTCTAGATGTTGATGATGCTCGAGGGATACCGGAGATGAAGAGATCATGTCAAACGGAAGAGAGATGTCGAGTTTTGAAATCCACAAAGACGATGGAGATCTTGTGGTATTGCAAGCATTTTTTAGACCGTTGGTTGATGCACGGTGCAACTCAGGTGGTAGATGCATCTTTTACAGGCGGTGTGTTGTGTTTGTAATTGAGGTGTGGTCATAGTCCTTTCAAATCGACTGGGTGTACCTCGTTGCCCTAAAATTGAGGTTGGTTTTAGTTGAGAGAATAATTTTTTGGTCTTGGTGGTGTTGAGATTACTTTGGAATCTTCTTTTTTTTTGTTGATATTTGCAACATTTTGTTAGCGGGCGGGGACGTATTCTGAGCTCGTTAACAATTGTGATGGAGGGTGGCTTTGCTGGAACCCATTTGGTAAATATTCATTTTTTGGTGTATCTCGTTGTGAGAATTTGATTGAAGGTGGAATTCTGTTGAAGAGTTTTATGATGAGAAGAGAATTTGACTCAAGGTGAGGTGCTGGAGATATATGATTTTGCATCAAGGTGTAGTGTTAAATTTGGTGGTACAAAATCACAAATTGATTGGAACAAATTTGCAAAGAATGGAAAGTAAATATTTTTATAATGGGAATGCATTGATTGCATTTGATGAGGTGGTAGAGAAATAAACGAAGGTATTAATTTCTTCCATCTATGCTAAAGAAACGGATTGATTTACTTCCTATGTTTGCACATTTGTTGTTATGGTAATTTGCCTCCATTATATTATTACCATATGTTGGTAATTTAATTGATGACTCACATAGATTTGCACTGGCTATATATTAAGGGGTAGACTTTAGTGTAAACCCACCCTGGCCTGGAGCCAGTGATCCCCAATAGTGTCTCTTCTTGTTAAACCTGATTAAGGTTTGGATATGTAAACTCTTATTTTGTAATCTCTTGTAATTCTCTCATGTGGAATAAAATCTCTCTCTGTTGGACTGGACGTACACTATCTCGAGGATAGTGGAACCAGTATAAATATTATGCCTCTTTGTTTCTCTGCTATAGTTATTTACTATTTTGTTGATGTAATAGAATAATTGCTACCAGATTAGATTGGTGTTCAATTGGCAAATGTAGATCCTATTTATTGCGCTTCCGCATATGCTCAATTTTTGCATAACACATGGGTAGTGATATACCCCATTGTTGCAAGTTATCGTAAAAACATTCGAACATACGGTTTATGTTTGTGTTATAATGTCATACATTTTCTATTATAGTTTGACTGGTTTAGTCGATCTGAGCACATATCAAATCTTGAGTACCGATCATATCTTCCATTTCAGTTAAATTAGAGTTGTGTTCAAGAACAGGGTTGTCCATAATGCCGATATCTATGGCAACATTAAACAACTCTTGATCTGATCGAACATTCAGTGGGTTAGAGGATTTGCTAAATGACTACAATGCTAAATATTCTGGGAAGGAATCAAAATTCTATATTGACGTTCAAATACCAACCATTGCCTGTAAATGCGTATAATGTAGTGACATAGTAATACTACTAAAATAAATAATAAACTCATGAAGAGGGGAGTAACATTTTTCAAATGGTAGAGTAGTTTACTGTAGATAATACATATTATGTTGTATAATAACCGAGAGTGCACGTCACATAACATAATTGTAACATACCATCTTTCGTCCACTTCGAGCTGGTAATTAAACCAACTTGAACCGTTCGAAATGACAGAATGTTATTAGCTTCTGAGGTTAATAGAATAAATTACATAATCACAGACACAGAAAAACAGAATATCTCGCAGCGGAATAAATAAATTATACAATAGTAGTTCATGAAGCTCTAAATAAAATCAAAATTTATACATAATATAAGAGTTACAAAATTAAATACAACAGAAGTCTAAATATAAGAATTTCTCATATAAAGGGGAAATAGCCAGAATCAATAGGTAGAGGTGATATCTTCAACAGTCTCCCACTTCAAAAGGTGAAATCTCAACACTGCAACACTCTGACCCGAGCAATAATGCAAAACAAAACAACTCAGATCAGGACTAACATTCTCATGAAAGTAAATCAACCCAAATGAAATATTCAATGAAATGTATCGGTAACTGAAATGATGTTTGGGATCACCATCCTCTAAGGATCCGTTAAACTAATATCATATAATATAATACGCTATTATAATAGTGTCGATGTTTAAATATACTATTGAAAATAGTGTAAGCGGTATTACCATTATTACCCTTACACCGTTTATACCGTTATCGTATAGTTTGCGTATAAAACACCAATACGTCAGTGGATAGGGATGCGCCGTGATACGACAACGTTAAACCAAAATCGTAGGGGGTTCGATCAGGATAATATGACAAGGCACACGAGGAATACCCACGGTAGGATTCTACCGATGCACACCCGGACCGGTGGTAACGCATAACTGCGACTACCACCCACCTCGGAACACACTCCAAAATCAAAGGTGCGCACCAATCAAATCACAAAGTAATAGATATAGGTTCGAAGAAGTGTGTCCGACGGAGGTGCGACCTCACTTAATCACGGTATAACACATGTTTTAGTCATTTTAATTATGACCTGAAGGTCAAGGCAATCCACCATCGTTCTCTTTCTTCAATCCAGTAATCGCCACCAAACCATCCTACTTCATTCTGGAACTCCACCGTGTACACAGTTGTTAAAGTGGTTTTCGGTATTGGCAGAGAGTATGACAATATCTGATCCTGGTCTCTTTAACAACCAAATGTTTACATTTTTCACACCGTGGCCATTTTATAAAATCATATCTTGAAATAATTTGATTTAAGATATTTCTTTAATTCAAACCAAATAGTTTATGAATCAATTCCATATATAAAATTATTTCAATTCATATTCAGTCAATTGATAATCGAATTCATATATTCATATCAATTATAAATTCAAACTCAAATCAATTACGCAATTCACATTCATTTCCTATAAAGTTTGATATTTAAGTCAATTCAAAATCGCATAGTTGATTTAAAATCAAATTCATTTCATATCCATTATAGGTTCAAATTCATTCCTTAAATTTTGAAATTCAATTTCAAAAACACAATTCAAGTTCATCTCTTACAAGTTCATATTTTAAACCAACTCTACTTCATCTCTACTAAAAGTTCATATCAATTCGAATTCAATTTCGTGTCTTATATAAGTACATTCGTTAAGTCAAATATAGTTATATAGATTCAAATCTTTAAGTCTCTAATATAAATAGCGAATCTCAACCTATCCATCTTCGTTTTTATTATTAAAGTTTATAATATATATATATATAATTTTTAAAATAGGTTTAGAAGAATTATTTATTATAATATAAAAGTTTAAAATAATTATACGATTAAATTATATGGTTTATAATATATAAATTTATAAGTAAAAATCTTTAAATAAATATTTAATTCCATATTTACTCATAAAATCATTTTAAAACATATAATTTAAAATTTACAAAATCTTAAGTAATTATTTAAAAATTCAAAATCATTTTACAACGAAACATAACCAACAGTGCCCGCATATAGTTTTCTACCCTATGGTCAAGTGATACAGATATTTATCATTTCAATCCGCAATTTATAACATTTCTACGGGTATCATTTCAACCCGCAATCCCAAATTCAATAAAATCATTTAGGTCTATCATTTCAACCCATAACGATTTTTCCCTAATCTAATGCCCATTTGGGTATGTATCATTTCAATCCTTAGTGATTTTTCCTAAACTAGGGGAATCAACAGCGTAGATAAACAATATAGATTATTCATAGCATTAATATCATTACATCACAAATCATATATTATCAGCGCCCCTACGTGTCATATGACTATCATTGTGTCATATATGATTTGTGTATACATATCAAATAAAACAATTTCTATCAGCAGTCCTATACATTTCATAACAATTCATTTATGCTGATCTAACAACCATGAAACAATGTAGGTCAGGTGTGAGATAAACTCACCTTTCTTAGCACATAAATGGAGACAGTAGAAGAATTGACACAGAATAAACAGCTGACTTCCAAGCACAATTCAGAATAGATTCAACCATGAAACAATGTAGGTTAGGGAATGTCTCAACGGATGGGTACAACAACTGAGTTTTGGACGGTACGGTATTGGGTTTTGGAACGGTTTCGGTACTCAAACCAAAATTCAATTTGACAAAATAAAAATAAACACAAAACACTTTTATAAAATATTATATAAATATTTCTATATACATAAACACACAATAAATTTATAACACACACACACACACACACACACACACACACACACATATATATATATATATATATATATATAATTCAATGCACACCGCATACACACAACGCAAAATGAAACTATAACATATATATTATAAATTATATAAATACATCCAAAGCTTTATATATTATAAAATATATATAAACACCCCAATACCATTATATAAGTATATATGTGTTCGTTATAAATTACATATATAAGCACACACATAAAAATATGAACACAGTGTTCAAACATCTAAACGCACACAATAAGCTAATATTATATATATATATAACACATATGCATACACGAAGAAAACACAAAAGAAAAATAACACTCTTTCACCTTTCACAAAACCTTGTATATTTAAATATGAAAACACACACTACTCGCACATGAAACACAAACACATAAATCATGCACATAAGACCCAAAAGAAATAATACAAAAAAAACTCTTGATAGCAAAACTTATTATTATTCTTCCCTTTTTTTGTATTTTTGTTTTTTACGCAAGAGCTTCTTTGTGACAAACATGACACCCCAAGCTTAGTTTAAGCAAATCAACCACATGCATCACATGCCACACACGCAAAGCACAATCAACACAAAACTAAACTCACGCACATAACTATCATAACTCACGCATGAAAATGATAAGAGACTCATGCACACACATATATCCACACATGCTATATAAAAATATTAAAATTACAAAACTTAAAATTTCAATATATATATATATATAATATTATCAAGTTTTGTAAATAACATATATATGTATATACAATTTTCAAAACCATTAAATTTTCCAAACATATAATTTTTCTAAACCTGTAAATACATTCAAACTATGCATGTACACAAACTGGAATTAACACATACATTTTATCTTCAAAATGGAAATCTTTATATTTAAAGCATGAATCTGGAAACTTCAAAATGGAAGTGTATACTTAAATATCAAATCTTTATATTCAAAAAGAAATCCCCATATTGTATTCAAACTATATAAGTACACAAGCTGAAAAGCTTCATATTTTTTATTTATTTATTTTAGCATGTCAGAGAACATACATATATAACTTCATCAAAACTGGAAATCAAAACATTGCATTTATTTTTCATATTCTACAAAGACAAAAATAACCAAACCTTATATATATATGAGACATTGCAACCAAAACTGCACTTGTATGTAATATTTAGAACCCAAAACAAAGAGAACAAGCAAATAGAACAAACCATATGAACTGGAACTTGCAACAGAAAGCACATCATATTTCAGTTTATAAATTATAAATATATGGTGGTGGGTTGCGGCTGTTGGGGCGTTGATCTATGTTAGAATTTAGATCCAGAGAGAAGAGAGAGATGAAACGGTAAACAATTAAAAGACTACATTTTTATTGATTTATTTGATTGCTATTACAAAAGAGATGCTTGTTTGATTGAACTACAATGCTATACTTTGCCTCTACTTATAGATAAGAAAGGAATAATCTAGAATATAATATTCTAGAGATATTTGGCCCAAATTAATACAATACCAATTATAAACCAAATGCACAAATCATGCAATATATGCTCTAGCTTAATTAATGCAATAAAGGAAGGCAATATATCCTCTAGCCCAATCAATGGCATCATATTCTCTAACATCCCCCCTCGAACTCACGATGCGGAAAATCGTGAGTTTGCCAAATAGAAGCTGCAAAGTGAAGAGTAGCAAGATCGAGCAATCATTTCAATTTTGTTAGAGAGTAGCACCAAACTCCAAGCACATACATTCAACTCCAACTCCAAGCAACTCAACAATCTTCAATCCAAAACAACTCAACTATCCTCAATCTGATCAATAAGCAAAAGATCTGAGCGGCCAAATGAAAAAACTGGTCCCGGATGATTTTGTAAGTTTGCATCCCCTAAACATACAAAGAAACCAAACCAAACCAAACCAAACCAAAATGGGATGTTTGTATGTTTGCATCCCCAAACATACAAAATAAACAAAACCAAATCAATAGGGATGAATCATCATATGTTTGCATCCTCTAAACATACTTTACAATAACCACCCACCACCTTCAATCAACGTCAATTGCTCTCCTAATAAACAAGGTTACCGATATAGACATCAAATGAACAACAAACAACTTCAAACTAATGTTACTCTCTAACAAATCAATCAACCCTCAACAATTTCCACACTTCGGCCTTTTGCACTCACGCACTAACAACAACTGCATCCACCCAACCACTTCAATTCCCAACTTCCACAGGTTGCTGCAGACATATAATACCCTACTTTAATTCGAGACACATCAAAACCGCACACATTTCATGTCGTAGCCAACAATAACGTCCCTAAAATCTCGTACTACAAAAATATTCGTCACATTCAAGCCAACCACTGCTATAAAGACCCCTTAGCTACCAAGATCAAACTGCTCTTCATCTACACAATCTGACACCTATCACTAAACATTCCAATTTCCACACCAACCATCATATTAACCAACCATCACCTCCTACACCAAGTTCATCACTGAAACACCCCACAAGCACCTCGCTAAATGCACAATAAAAATCACAAATCAAACAACTTATAAACTGTCACAAAAACCGTCCTCTTCTCTACCATTCAACATAACTACCTCATTACCTCAGCAAAACAGCAACTCATCCCCTCCTAAACCCCATAAAATCACACTCATACCAATAGAAATCCACCACTATATCACCAGGCCCAGAACCCCCAAACCTGACTTCAGCAAGCACCACACATCGCACTACCAAAATCTACACCGAGCAAAGACATAATTCGATGTCCTCAAACCCAAGTTCACATTCCACGTAGCCCAACAATCTCAAAAACCACCAAATCAAACACTTTTCTCCTCAATTCAAAAAATTACTGCGCGATCTTCTTTAGTAGAACACCGCGACACCGAAACAAAATCACCATTCGACAACCCACGACTAAACAAACCCTAACCACCCATTTCATCATCAAGCCAACACTACTCCACAACACACAACCCCTTCTCCTTGATCCAAGCCACCAATCTCCACCCCTGACATCTGAATCGCGACACTCCATCTCCGTAAACTCCTACAATCGGCCTCGACTAACCACAACCCTCTAGAATCGCAACTGAACCTCAGAATCACACCCGAAAACCCCAATCGCCTGCCTCCCTTCAATTGCGCCTCTTCAAAAACCGACTGCACCCCAAATGGAACTTCGAAAATTGATTTCGAATTTTTTTTTCAAAGCTGGGTTTTGCATGAACAAGTAGTTGGATGGTTGAGGAATTTTAAAGGTAGGGACAACAATACTGCTTATGATAAAGAAAACTTTTTTTAACATATATATTCTCTCCCCTCTTTTTCACCTAGCTCTGAAGATCCAGAGAGAAGAGAGAGATGAAACGGTAAACAACTAAAAGACTACATTTTATTGATATATTTGATTGCTATTACAAAAGAGATGCTTGCTTGATTGAATTACAATGCTATACTTTGCCTCTACTTATAAATAAGAAAGGAATAATATAGAATAGAATATTCTAGAGCATATTTGGCCCAAATTAATACAATACCAATTATAAACCAACTGTGCAAATCAGGCAATATATCCTCTAGCTTAATTAATGCAATAAAGGAAGGCCATATATACTCTAGCCCAATCAATGGCATCATATTCTCTAACAATCTGAAAGACAGGGAGGAGGACGGCAGGGGTTCGGCATGCTCAGGCAAGATGGTTTGCGGGCGGTGGGCTGGAGCAAGGTTCACGATGGGGAAGACTCACAAGTTATTTTTGTGCGTGAAGAATAAACTGGATTTAGGAATTTGTGGGTTTGTGATGGGGAAAAGAGAACATCGGTGGACAAAGAAAAGGGTGAAATGAATTTGCAGAGGGAATAAAAAAATGGATCAACTTTTATATGGTATTATTTTATATATTTTAACGTATATACCAATAATTGCAGCATTGCATTTATTTTCCAATGGGGCCATGAATTTGGGAAGGAAACAAATTTGAACGAAAATTAAGGAAAAATAAGGCAATGGATTTAAAGAAAATGGAAGTTGTTATGACTACAGTGGGAATTAACTGTAACACCCCACCTCCACCAGGGTGACTCTTGCAAGCACTCTGACTTTGGAGGGGCGTTTGGATCAGGTAAACATGCATAATGATATATCAAGGCAGAACAAGAACATATGTATATATGTAAACTGAATAAATAACATAGATAAAAACAGCAGAAGATTTCAAACCATTTAAAAACCAGTCTGGTACAACATAATGTAAACTTTCCAAATAAACAAGTCTAGATAAAACAACATCAACTGAAAAACTGAAATACATAGGTACTAATCCCCAAAAGAAGTGATAGCCATAGCTAGCTCCATGTCAAACCGTACATGAGCTAAATCCCACAAGCAAGCAATCTGAAATCCAAGCTAAGCTCCAGTATTCCCTCCCTGAGAACCTGTGGGGGGGGGGGGAACGGAAGAAAAGAGGCGAAAGAAAACAGGTCAGTCAAAAAGACTGAGTAAGCCCTACTACAATCAATGTAAACTGATAAAGTTAACCGGCATGAGCAGCAGGGATGAACATAAGGATAACAACATACTAGCATGATGATTAACTAACAAGGTAGAAAAAGGTGTCATCGCATAATCAGGATTAAGGTTTTGCACCACAGGTGTACTACCAAACTAACATGGCTTGAATAAACAAGTATTGATCCCTTGGCCCAAGCTTTGGCCTAATAACATGAAGTGACCCTAACCCGCGGTCCAATAACATGAAATGACCCTAATACAAGGTCCAACCAAACAGTCTAGTCGATCGGCTCCCCAAGCCTAACTCGTCACGTGTTGGTGTCAATACGGCCCAAACATGATTGTAGTCAGACTGTGCAGGGTCTCCCGTCGGGTGTATCAAGCCCTAGGATGGCAACCCCTGGACACCATAAACATGAGTGCACAGTCTCGATCTACTGGTACCCGTGCATGCTTTCCCCGGCTTCGGACTATGTGCACGACCATGGTCCGCCCGGAACTACACCGGCGTACCCTCTGCCGTCGCTTTTGGTCGCTTACCTCCAGCCCAGTAATCGTGCCCCCTCCCTAGCCTAGTCCCTAGGGTCTTAATGATACGAACTTGGGATTACTGCTGGAGTGGGCCCCCATTGCTAGGATTTTCTAGTGGGTTAAGTACGGTTTAACCCTCTTGCTAATCATGGATTAACTTGGTTAAGTGTAACGATGAGTTCACGACTTAACCCCGATTAATCTACCAAGCCCAAATTGGTTAAGTATTAGGTGGACCATGAATTAACCCTAATCATGAGGCATTAATTAATTTAATGTGCCTTAACCTCTCACATTAGACCTTGTTGTGGTTACTAGTTAAGCCGGGCGGGTCCGGGTAGCTTTACACCACAACTTGGTCTAACCTCGGGTTCAAGGTACAACATGACCAACTTCTCACATTGGGTCCTATTGTTTGTAGCAACTAGTTAAGCCGGTCGGTTTCGGGTAGGTTTACACTACAAACTCAACCCAACCTCGAGTTGGCCACACTTATCTTTTCTAAGTGTCATGTCCATCATGTTTCCAAAACATGTTACAAGTTTTCAAGCAATTGGGTAGACCTAACTTAATAGGTAAATTCCCAATGGGTAGACCTAACTTAATAGGTAAATTCCCAAGCTTATGTTTTTATGTCTTTTAAGTTTACCCAACCCCAAATGCAATCCCATCGCTTACATATCGCAATAGCGCATAAAGGATAGAAAGAGGGAACTTGGCATAATCATGACATAAAGGTGTTGAAGCCACAAGTTTAACATGGTGGCATATGAAATGTTCATATGTTCATACACTTGCATATTTCATTTTTAGGCCTCAAAAGCATGCATAAAACCCAACTTAGCATATTGGTGATACATGGTGATAAATGACATGTAGAAATGGCCATAAGTTCGCATCTAGCCTCACATGCAAGTTATCATAAGAGATATGATAACTTACATGTTGCCAAAATGCAACTTATTGGCATGAAGCTTGAAGCTTTATGTTCATAAACCCAAGATAAGCTTGCATAACATGATAGCATGAACAAAATGTTCCACCCAAACTTGCATAACATAACTTGGCATACTTGCATATAAACTTGCATATCACAACATGATAAACTTGCATATAAACTTGCATATCACAACATGATAAACTTGCATATAAACTTGCATATCACAACATGATAAACTTGCATATAAACTTGTATATCATACATTTAACTTTAGAGTTTTAGTATGAAAGTAGAATAGGCTTACAATGCTTAAGAAGTCACAAAAATATGACCAAGCCCTTATGAAATCAATCAAACCCAAAATGCAAGCTCTAACATAAAAACTCTTGAGCCAAAATGATCAAAACTCTTTCTTTATGATGCTAATATAAAAACTTGACTTGAATGCAAGCTAATGATGCTCATACAAGTTTGAAAATACTTGTATGCATGGAAAATCACTTAGAAATTTATTTAGGAATTGTATGAAGAGAGCGGAGGCCATGAGAGGATTGATTTTGCCATAGTTTAGTTGTAGGATAGATTAATGATGATTTAGGGCTAGGTTAGGGCCTTATTTATAGATTAGGCAAGTGTTTTAGGCCATAGGATTAAACCCTAGTTGCAATCTCAGCCCTTAAAACCGAATCTGGCCCCCAAGGTCAACACAATCTCAAAATGGTGCACCAGGCTAAACAGCCCGGCTGGACCAAGTCGACAGCCAAGTCGACAGGGCTGTCGACTTGGGTCCAACCAAGTCGACTCCCAAGTCGACAGGGCTGTCGACTTGGGTATTCTGGCGGGATTTTTCCTGCCTGGCCCAAACTGGCCCAAATATCCAAATTCAAACTTGAATTTAAAATCTGTTTTTACTTTGGAATTTTCTGAAAACTTCGTTAGGCCTTAATCGGGTCATACGGACTCCGATTTTCGAAAACTCGGACTCTATTTCGCGTATTTTTCCGAGACGAACGCAATGGCACAGCCCGTTTCCCTTGATTCAGATTTTAGAATTAAATTCTGCCTCAATTTATGTTATAACAGGTTATTGAAAATACGGGTTGTTACATTCTCCCCTCCTTAAAGGATTTCGTCCCCGATATCTTCAAGTTAGGAAGAACGTATCCTACCATCCAATCACCCATCTACTCAAAACATCATCCACGAGCAATCATTGTCCTTACAAGATTCTAAATGTTGTATGAACATATGCAAAGGTGTGTGTATATGTACTTATCTAATGCAAATATCATCAATGCAAATTATGTTAGTGAAATGAATCCATATGTATGCAATTCCTAACATAATGTATAACATCTATATGTGTGCACATCACATACATCCATATGCAACATCCATGTGATAACACAAAAAATTTTCATCCATGAATAAGCATAAACACTCATGCATATGCAATATGAGGAGTGTGTGAGCCGATCTAGTGCCTAACATGTATAATGCATCCACGAGTAACCACTTGCAAACACTTGCAACCACTTGCAACCATCAAGCATAACATGTTTCAAACACATGTTTCATCCAAAGGGTTTCTACCTAAGGTTCTCATGACAAGATTAACACGATAAACTAAATAAACATGGATAGCAAAGAGAAAGATATGCTAACTAAGAAAAGAGATTGAGAGTGTACCCTCAAAAAGGAATGGATAAAGCCCACGCATCTTCTCCTCGGTTTCCCAAGTTGCGTCTTCTTCGGCTTCACCCCATTGAACCTTCACCAATTTGACCTCTCGATTCCTTAGCTTCTTGGTCTCCGTCCCCAAGATACGAATCGGAGCTCTCCTCAAGGTAGCCTCTTTCTCAACTTCCACATCTTTCAGAACACTTGGCTCAACAACCTCTGCTGATTCATGTAAACACTTCCGGAGATGCGAGACATGAAAAACATCGTGTACTCCGGCAAGCTTCTCGGGCAACCTCACTCTATAAGCCATCTGCCCGACCCTCTCTATAATAGGGAATGGTCCAACAAACCTCGGTGCTAACTTCCCAACGGCTCCAAATCGGACCACATTCCGCAAAGGAGAAACCTTCACGAAAACCATATCCCCAACATCAAACTCCAAATCAGTTCTTCGCTTATCAGCATAGGATTTCTGTTGGTCTTGGGCCGCTTTCATCCGTCTCCGAATCAACTCGATCTTCTCGGATGTATCTCTGATCATATCAGGCCCAAGTATAAGCTTATCTGTAGTCTCCCACCGACATGTAGGCGACTTGCACGGCCTCCCATATAAAGCTTCAAATGGTGCCATCCCTATGCTTGCTTGATAACTGTTATTATATGCAAAATCAACAAGAGGAAGATGGTCTTCCCAAGTACCACCAAAATCCAGAATACAAAGCCTCAACAGATCCTCGAGTACCCTATTCACCCTTTCGGTTTGACTGTCCGTCTGTGAGTGATAAGCCGTACTTAGATTCAACCTCGTGCCCATAGCTTCTTGCAAGCTATTCCAGAATTGACTTGTAAAGATTGGGTCACGGTCACTGACTATACTAGAAGGGACTCCATGTAGTCTCACAATCTCACGAAGATATACAGACGCTAGCCAAGATGCGGTCCTCTTGCTCTTCACCGGAATGAAATGAGCACTCTTCGTAAGTCTATCCACAATAACCCAAATGCTCGTATTCCCTTTCCTTGACCTTGGTAGCCCATCGATAAAATCCATGGAAATACTCTCCCGCTTCCATAGTGGAACGTCTAGAGGATGCAATAGCCCACCGGGCTTCTTCGACTCGGCCTTAACTTGCTGGCAAATGGTACATCTAGAGACAAATTCTGCCACATCCTTCTTCATCCCAGGCCAAAAGAAAATGCGCTTCATATCTTTATACATCTTATCTCCGCCCGGATGTATAGTCAACTTAGAGCGATGCGCTTCCTCAAGAACTCTTCTTACTAGATCTTCTACCATTGGAACACATAACCTTCCGTCTCTCCTCAGCCAACCCTTGTCATCAATAGAATATCGAGCGAGATGACTAGACGTCTCTCCTCGAATTAGCTTATCCATAATCTCAACTATCTGAGGGTCTTCTTTCTGCGAAGCCCCAACTTGATCAAGAAGGGTAGGTCTGAGTTCCAGAGATGCTAAAGAACAGGTCATCGACTCAATCGCCAAAGAGAAATCAAAGGTTGCCACATACTCTAAATTCTTCATCTCAACGAATAGAGGACTTAGGGTCAACCTTCTTCTACTCAATGCATCTGCTACCACATTCCCCTTGCCAGGGGTATAAGCTATCTCAAAATCATAGGACACCAAGAATTCCATCCATCTTTGTTGCCTCAGATTCAGATCCTTCTGAGAAAAGAGATACTTCAATGACTTGTGATCGGTATAAAGCTCAAATCTTTCTCCCAGAAGATAATGGCGCCAAGCCTTGAGTGCATATACTATTGCTGCCAACTCTAAGTCATGAGTGGGATAATTCTTCTCATGCACTTTGAGTTGTCTACCGCCAAAGCATATCACCCTTCCTTCTTGCATAAGAACAGCTCCTAACCCCGTGCCACATGCATCAGTGTATACTGTAAATAACTTCCCTCCATCGGGCAAAGCTAGAACAGGTGCTGATGTGAGGGCTCTCTTGAGCTTCTGAAAAGCAAGCTCGCATTCTATGCTCCAAGCAAAAACTAAATTCTTCTTCGTCAATTTAGTGAGAGGAGCAGAAATCTTCGCGAATTCCTTGATGAACTTCCGGTAAAAGCCTACAAGACCTAGAAAACTTCTCACTTCGGTTGCATTCCTTGGAGTCTTCCAATCCTGAACTGCAACTATCTTGGCAGGATCCACCGCTAAGCCTTGCTTAGATACTATATGCCCAAGGAATCTAACTTCCCTTCTCCAAAAGTGACACTTGGAGAACTTGGCCTTCAACTGATGCGCTCTAAGCGTATCCATCACCTCCACGAGGTGCCTTGCGTGCTCTTCCTCATCCTTAGAGAAGATCAGAATATCATCTACGAAGACCACGACAAACTTGTTCAAGAACTCCCTGAACACCCTACTCATCAAGTCTACGAAATATGCGGGTGCATTAGTCAAGCCGAACGGCATGACAAGCCATTCGAAGAATCCATCTGGAGTTCTGAACGCAGTCTTGTCTATACTATCTTCAGCTACCCTGAGCTGATGGAATCCCGTAGCAAGATCAAGCTGAGAGAAAACAGAAGCACCGACAAGCTGGTCAAAGAGATCATCAATCCTCGGTAACGGGTGTCTATTCTTCTTAGTCAGCTTGTTCAACTCTCGATAGTCCACGCAAAGTCGGAGAGAACCATCTGCCTTGGTAGCAAATACCACAGGCGCTCCCCATTCAGATATACTTCGTCTAATGAAGTTCTTCTCAAGCAACTCTTTCACTTTCTTACTTAGCTCCCGCCTTTCACACGGAGCCATGTACCGAACGGGCAAAGAAACAGGCTTTGCATTATCCACCAGATAAATGCGGAAATCAATCTCTCGCTTAGGGGGCAACCCCCTAACTTCATCGAAAACATCCGAATACTCTCGAACCACTCTCACAGACTGAAGAGTTTCCATTGACGAGTCGAGTGATTCCAGATAGCACAACATGACGGGACCTCTCGGATCACAAGAAATCTCTAGGGTGTTTCCGAGGCGAGTCACGAGCCTCACAACCCTATGCTCACAATCAAGAATGGCTCCATATCTGGACAGCCAATCCATGCCCAATATCAATCTATATCCCCTAAAACCAAGAACATAAGCACTGCACAAGAACTCTACACTCAGTATAGACAAATGGGCGGAACCCCCAATAGGATTTGAGACACAGACGGGATCATCTACCAAGCTAGTACTAAGGTGCAAACTATCAACAAGATTAGATGAGATAAAGCTATGCGATGCACCAGAATCAAACAAGGTACGAACTGGAAAATCAGAAATATATACAAGGCTCTCAACAGAAATACTACCTCGATCGGGAACTGGAGCGACATTGAGAGCATGAACTTGCCCTCCTGAAGGTCCAACACGCTGAGTCTGACCCTGGCCTTGCCCTTGCTTCCTCGGGCAATCCTTACTGAAATGTCCAGTCTCACCGCAGAAAAAGCATTCACCATTCTTCCTTTTCCTCTTCTTACAATCCTTAATAAGATGCCCAACTGAACCGCAATAATGGCACTTCCCCTTGTTGTTCTTGCCCTTGTTGTTGTTCCCCTTGTTGCCTTGACTCTTGTTCTTGTTCTGATTGCCTTGACTGCTCTGACCACTTGGATTACCCTGATTTCTTTTTCCCTGGGAATCAGTCTTCTTGGCTTGAGTATCATTCATCTTGGTCTCTTTCTTGACATCTCCCTGAAGTAATGCCATATCAACCAAGCTCTCAAATGTGGCCCCATGATGAATATGTGACATAGCCAATCCCTGCAATGGCTCATTCAATCCTCTAGCAAAACGAAGAGCCTTCTTCTGAGGAGTATTCACCATATCCAAGCCAAAACGAGCTAACTGATTGAACTTGTTCACATATTCTTTGACATATCTCCTTGCTTCAAAGTCATGAACCTCTCCATTTGCAGATTCTCCTCAGTAGAAGATAGAAACTTAAGCACGAACCTTGCCCTGAGATCGGCCCAAGTCTCAACGGGCCTAGTACCATTGGTGACTTCCCACCAATAGGCGGCTTCACCCTTCATAAGCCAAACCGCCAACAAGATCTTCCTCTGATCGTCTAACCCAAAGATAGCAAATAAATCCTCGGTCTCTTTCAACCAATTTCTGGCCTCTACAAAAGTCTCAGTGCCTTGAAAGTTCTTGCCACCCATTGCTTTGAAATCTTTGCAAATATTTGCGAAGTCAGCTTGAGGATGCTGAAGGGGAGGAGAAAGAGGAACCTCAGCAACAGGAGGAGGAGGAACATTAGCGACAGGAGGAGGAGGAATATTAACTACTGGAGGAGGAGGAGGAACATCTGCGGGGCCGGCTTCGGTCGCCCTAGCCTCCAAAAGTCTCCTATACCAAACAGGTACGTGTACTCCCTCCGGAATAGCAAAGTTATCGGCCATACTGAAAACGAAGAAAAAGACAGATTCAGAATGGAGAAAAAACGAAGGAATTTTGCTAATGGCTTTTTGGGGAATAGCCTTTAAAATAAACTAGACTTTTCTTTGGAAAATACTTTATACTTGGTTTTGAAAATAGTTTTCCAAAAGTTTTAAAAACCTTTTTGTTCCTTCTCGTAAACCATATGCTCTGATACCAAATGTAACACCCCACCTCCACCAGGGTGACTCTTGGAAGCACTCTGACTTTGGAAGGGCGTTTGGATCAGGTAAACATGCATAATGATATATCAAGGCAGAACAAGAACATATGTATATATGTAAACTGAATAAATAACATAGATAAAAACAGTAGAAGATTTCAAACCATTTCAAAACCAGTCTGGTACAACATAATGTAAACTTTCAAAATAAACAAGTCTAGATAAAACAACATCAACTGAAAAACTGAAATACATAGGTACTAATCCCCAAAAGAAGTGATAGCCATAGCTAGCTCCATGTCAAACCGTACATGAGCTAAATCCCACAAGCAAGCAATCTGAAATTCAAGCTAAGTTCTAGTATTCCCTCTCTGAGAACCTGGGGGGGGGGGGGGGAACGGAAGAAAAGAGGCGAAAGAAAACAGGTCAGTCAAAAAGACTGAGTAAGCCCTACTACAATCAATGTAAACTGATAAAGTTAACTAGCATGAGAAGTAGGGATGAACATAAGGATAACAACATACTAGCATGATGATTAACTAACAAGGTAGAAAAAGGTGTCATCGCATAATCAGGATTAAGGTTTTGCACCATAGGTGTACTAGCAAACTAACATGGCTTGAATAAACAAGTATTGATCCCTTGGCCCAAGCTTTGGCCCAATAACATGAAGTGACCCTAACCCGCGGTCCAATAACATGAAATGACCCTAATACAAGGTCCAACCAAACAGTCTAGTCGATCGGCTCCCCAAGCCTAACTCGTCACGTGTTGGTGTCAATACGGCCCAAACATGATTGTAGTCAGACTGTGCAGGGTCTCCCGTCGGGTGTATCAAGCCCTAGGGTGGCAACCCCTGGACACCATAAATATGAGTGCACAGTCTCGATCTACTGGTACCCGTGCATGCTTTCCCCGGCTTCGGACTATGTGCACGACCATGGTCCGCCCGGAACTACACCGGCGTACCCTCTGCCGTCGCTTTTGGTCGCTTACCTCCAGCCCAGTAATCGTGCCCCCTCCCTAGCCTAGTCCCTAGGGTCTTAATGATACGAACTTGGGATTACTGCTGGAGTGGGCCCCCATTGCTAGGATTTTCTAGTGGGTTAAGTACGGTTTAACCCTCTTGCTAATCATGGATTAACTTGGTTAAGTGTAATGATGAGTTCACGACTTAACCCCGATTAATCTACCAAGCCCAAATTGGTTAAGTATTAGGTGGACCATGACTTAACCCTAATCATGAGGCATTAATTAATTTAATGTGCCTTAACCTCTCACATTAGACCTTGTTGTGGTTACTAGTTAAGCCGGGCGGGTCCGGGTAGCTTTACACCACAACTTGGTCTAACCTCGGGTTCAAGGTACAACATGACCAACTTCTCACATTGGGTCCTATTGTTTGTAGCAACTAGTTAAGCCGGTCGGTTCCGGGTAGGTTTACGCTACAAACTCAACCCAACCTCGAGTTGGTCACACTTATCTTTTCTAAGTGTCATGTCCATCATGTTTCCAAAACATGTTACAAGTTTTCAAGCAATTGGGTAGACCTAACTTAATAGGTAAATTCCCAATGGGTAGACCTAACTTAATAGGTAAATTCCCAAGCTTATGTTTTTATGTCTTTTAAGTTTACCCAACCCCAAACGCAATCCCATCGCTTACATATCGCAATAGCGCATAAAGGATAGAAAGAGGGAACTTGGCATAATCATGACATAAAGGTGTTGAAGCCACAAATTTAACATGGTGGCATATGAAATGTTCATATGTTCATACACTTGCATATTTCATTTTTAGGCCTCAAAAGCATGCATAAAACCCAACTTAGCATATTGGTGATACATGGTGATAAATGACATGTAGAAATGGCCATAAGTTCGCATCTAGCCTCACATGCAAGTTATCATAAGAGATATGATAACTTACATGTTGCCAAAATGCAACTTATTGGCATGAAGCTTGAAGCTTTATGTTCATAAACCCAAGATAAGCTTGCATAACATGATAGCATGAACAAAATGTTCCACCCAAACTTGCATAACATAACTTGGCATACTTGCATATAAACTTGCATATCACAACATGATAAACTTGGATATAAACTTGCATATCACAACATGATAAACTTGCATATAAACTTGCATATCACAACATGATAAACTTGCATATAAACTTGCATATCATACATTTAACTTTAGAGTTTAAGTATGAAAGTAGAATAGGGCTTACAATGCTTAAGAAGTCACAAAAATATGACCAAGCCCTTATGAAATCAATCAAACCCAAAATGCAAGCTCTAACATAAAAAC
Organism: Allium sativum; assembly: GCA_030737875.1. Classification (NCBI taxonomy): domain Eukaryota; kingdom Viridiplantae; phylum Streptophyta; class Magnoliopsida; order Asparagales; family Amaryllidaceae; genus Allium; species Allium sativum. The sequence continues at coordinate 145,714,343 of CM060912.1, read as the reverse complement.
TCTTGAGCCAAAATGATCAAAACTCTTTCTTTATGATGCTAATATAAAAACTTGACTTGAATGCAAGCTAATGATGCTCATACAAGTTTGAAAATACTTGTATGCATGGAAAATCACTTAGAAATTTATTTAGGAATTGTATGAAGAGAGTGGAGGCCATGAGAGGATTGATTTTGCCACAGTTTAGTTGTAGGATAGATTAATGATGATTTAGGGCTAGGTTAGGGCCTTATTTATAGATTAGGCAAGTGTTTTAGGCCATAGGATTAAACCCTAGTTGCAATCTCAGCCCTTAAAACCGAATCTGGCCCCCAAGCTCAACACAATCTCAAAATGGTGCACCAGGCTAAACAGCCCGGCTGGACCAAGTCGACAGCCAAGTCGACAGGGCTGTCGACTTGGGTCCAATCAAGTCGACTCCCAAGTCGACAGGGCTGTCGACTTGGGTATTCTGGCGGGATTTTCCCCGCCTGGCCCAAACTGGCCCAAATATCCAAATTCAAACTTGAATTTGAAATCTGTTTTTACTTTGCAATTTTCTGAAAACTTCGTTAGGCCTTAATCGGGTCATACGGACTCCGATTTTCGAAAACTCGGACCCTATTTCGCGTATTTTTCCGAGACGAACGCAATGGCACAGCCCGTTTCCCTTGATTCAGAGTTTAGAATTAAATTCTGCCTCAATTTATGTTATAACAGGTTATTGAAAATACGGGTTGTTACATTAACTAAGTGATGGAAAGAATGAATGGGCAAGAAAGAAACAAATATACATATATATATATATATATATATATGTATGTATGTATGTATAAAGACAAAAGTCTGATGGTTTTGTGCATCATAAATGGAATAGCCACAAATTAATCCATGTGAATAATCAGTATGAAGGCATTAACAAGGTAATAAGTTTCGAATGGCATTATAAATGGAATAGCCACAAATATAAAGGAGGCGTTAATAAGTTTCTAATTCCAAAGTAAAGAAATTTGAAATAAACCAAGTGTTTGGAAATAAGAAAAAAAAAGGATTGGAAGAATTTAAACAACTTTATTGGTAACGTGCGGGAAGGAATTAAATAGAAAGGCATTTAAAACATTCTAAGATTAAATACACAAGCATAAATAAGATTCTAAAATATTTATTATTGATTTGTATTCTTAAATTATATCTATATCAAAACACATTCATTTGTTTTATAAAAATAGAAAATAAATTTAATTTTAATCAAAATAAATATTATTTCAATAAAATCCAAACAAATTAAATAAATATAACAAAATTTAAATCATTAAATAAAATATACTTAAAATTTGAGGTCGTTACAATCTCCCCCACTTAAACCTTTTCGTCCCCGAAAAGGAACGAGGTAGGGAAATAATAGTTAAATACATAATATATTTAAATCAAATGGTTCATATTTATATTCATACCTATGTGTGTGTGTGTGTATATATATATATTCATACACTACAACAAAAATAACATATTACAACTTTAGTTTTACAACTGTCACGAAGTTCCAGTTGTAATAATGGTCTTTTACAATAGTCATTTCCTGAAGTTGTAATAAATATATTTTTAACAACTCTTTTATTTTTCAGTTGTAATCGATGCCTATTACAACCTTTATACATAATAAAATTTTAATAATTAATATCTGATTATAAAAATAATTAATAATAACTATTATTAATAAGTAATATTTTAAGAAAAATTAATTCCTAGTAAATTCATATTATATTTAGAGTAAATCTATACTGATTAATTTTGACTTATAATATCTAGAGTTCTTTTACGGTAGACGGTAATGTGGTATTTTAGCAGGGTATTTAAGCGAAGCATTTAAACAAAGTTGAAAGTTAATCAGAGAATGCGTCTGCGATTTCAAATGAGGTATTTAAGTAGAGTAATTTAATTTATGATTTTCAATTTAATCAAGTTATGGTTAATTAATTATTATTTTTTATGTAATACGTTTAAAGATTTTTTTTCCTAATTTTATCAAATATTATCTCGTACGAAGGGGGGTCGGGGGTGGAAACCACCTTAGGCCAGGTTGCCGGGACAATGCAACTGTTAACGGTGTTCGACCTGGCCGGTCAGGTCGCAAAGGTCCAGGGGGCAGCGCCCCCGACGAGGTGCGGGGCAGTACCCCATCCGTAACGGTGCATATTTTATTCGGGGTTGAATTTGAAATAGCCATTAGCAGTTGGATTTATATTTAAATTAGCTGAAACGGTATATTAACTTGAATTCAAATAAGATAATTAAGGTAAATAACTTAAAACTGAGATGTTAGGCACCCTGGTCAAATCGAGAAGCAGACGTATACATTCCTCAATCCGATTTGTTCGGCCAGGCGATATTACTTAATTCTATAAAATAGGATTACATACAGGCGGTTGTGAAATTTTAGCCCTAAAAGAATGAAATCCGGTCGCTTACTATACTTGAAGGTACCCCATGTATTCGGACAATCTCTTTAAGGTAAACTGAAGCTAACCAAGCTGTCGTTCTCTTGCTCTTGACTGAAATAGCGCTCTTTGTAATCATATCTACTATTACCCAAATGCTTGTGTTGCCTTCCCTTGATCTGTATAGTCCATCAATGAAGTCCATAGAGACACTCTCTCATTTCCATTGTGGAATATCTAAGGGTTGGAGCAACGCACTGGGTTTCTTTTATTCCGCCTTGACTTGTTGACAAGTCAAACATTGCGCTACGAATTCTGCTACATCTTTCTTCATGTCTTTCCAATGGAAAAAACGCTTCATAACTCGATACATTTTATCACCATCCGGATGGATAGTCATCTGAGAGTGATGGGCTTCCTTTAGTACTGTTTTAAGCAATTCCTAATTCTAGGGATGCACAGCCTTCCATCTCGTCTTAGCCAGCCTTTTTCGTCTACTGCATATCTGGCCAAGTGACTAGAGGTTTCTTTTTGACTAAGCTTTTCCAAGATTTCCTTCAACTGCTGGTCCTCTTGCTGCAAAGATCCATTCACTCTAACAGAGTAGGTCGCACCTCCAACGATGCCAACAAACCATGTGTGAAATCCGTAGATGGCTTAAAATTGAAGGTTGAGATGTACTCCAAGCTTTTCCTCTCTACGAATAGAGGACTCAAAGTCATCCTCTGCCTACTCAACGCGTCGGCAACCACATTACCCTTGACTGGGGTATAAGCTATCTCAAAGTCATAGGACACCAGAAATTCCATCCATCTCTACTGCCTTAGGTTGAGGTCTTTTTGGGAAAACAAGTATTTGAGCGACTTGTGATCCGTCTATAGTTCAAACCTTTCTCCAAGTGGGTAGTGCCGCCAAGATTTGAGTGCGAACACTATTGCTGCCAATTCCAAGTCATGGGTGGGGTAGTTTTTTTCATGAACCCTTAGTTGTCTACTTCCATAGCATACTACTCTACCTCTTACATTAGTACGACACCCAATCCCGTGCTGCAAGCATCAATGTAAACTGTGAATATTTTGCTTCCGTCAGGGAGAGTTGGGGCTGTTGTCAGAGCCCATTTCAATCTTTGGAAAGCATCCTCAGCATCCAAGCTCCAAGCAAAAGCCAAATTTTACTTTATAAGGCGGGTAAGTGGAGCTGAGACTCCTGCAAAGTCTTTAATAAACTTTCTGTAATAGCCCGCCAATCTAAGGAAACTCCTTACCTCCATTGCATTCTTTAGAGCCTTCCAATCTTGTAATGCCACGACTTTAGCGGGATCCATTGCTATCCCTTCCTTGGAGACTACGTGCCTTAGGAATCTCACTTCCTTCCTCCAAAAGTGACATTTAGAAAATTTTGCTTTTAGTTGATGTGCTCTAAGGGTACTTAGAACCTCCTCTAAGTGTTGGGCATGTTCTTCTTCGCTCTTGGAGAAGATGAGGATATCATCTACGAACACCACCACGAATTTGTTCGAATACTCCCTAAACACCCGACTCATCAAGTCTACGAAATACGTGGGTGCATTGATTAACCCAAAAGGCATAACCATCCATTCTAAGAAACCATCTGGAGTTTTGAAAGTTGTCTTATCAATGCTATCATCTGCTACTTTGAGTTGATGAAATCCTGTGGCTAAGTCCATCTGAAAGAAAACTGAAGCGCCTACCAGTTGGTCGAATAAGTCATCTATTCTCGGAAGCGAGTGCCTATTATTCTTGGTGAGTTTGTTCAGTTCTCAGTAATCTACATATAGACGGAGAGAGCCGTCTGCCTTAGTTGCGAAGACGACTGGACTTCCCATTCTGAAATACTCCGCCTAATGAATATTTTTCCAACAACTCACCCACTTGTTTGCTGAGCTCCCTCCTCTCCTTAGGAGTCATGTCGCATACTGGCAATGCGACTGGTTTCACATTTTCTACTACTTGTAAGTCTATCTCCCACGTTGGAGGTAACCCCCGAACGTCGTCAAACACGTCCGGAAACTTCCCAACTATGGGTACTGATAGAAGCTCATCAATGGAAGTGTCAAGAGATTCTAGGTAACTGAGCATAACTGGCCCCGTGGGTCACAATAAATCTCAAGAGTCCTTCCATGGCAAGTAAGAAGTCGAACAACTCTCCTTTCGTAGTCAAGGATGGAACCATACATGGCTAGCCAATCCATACCTAGAATTAATCCATAACCGATGAAACCAAAAACATACATGTTGCATTCAAATTCAACGCCTAAAACAGAGATCATCAAACCCCTACATATCATGGATAAATGAGTCGTTCCTCCTATGGGGTTTGAGACTATAACGGGATCATAAACAATACTAGTTCTTGGGTGCAGGATTTTCTACTACTGAGTCGGATATGAATGAGTGCGAAGCACAAGAACCAAAAAGAGTACTTATAGGATTGTCTAAAAGGGAGATCAAACCTTCAGTTGTGACCTTCCTACCATGGTTTAGCCCTTCGGCCTCTAAAGCGTTAACTTGCCCTCTAGACATTCCAACTTTTTGCCCTTGTCTCTGAGGGCACTGTCCCTTGAAATGCCCTACTTTGCCACAATGAAAGCAAGCATTCTTCGTTCTTCTGCAGTCTTTCATGAAGTATCCCAAAGCAACACATCTACGACATCTTACTTCTGTTTTGATCTGAGCTTTATCGGGCTTCCCTCCTTTCTTGTTCTTATCATTCCACTATTTCTTCTTTTCTGCATTGGGTTTCTCTTCCTCTTTCTTTTCTTCTTTCTTTTCTTTGTTCCCTTCTTTGCCTTCTTCGTGCATTAAGGCCATGTCCACTAGTTTTTCGAAGGTCTCCCCCATTGGTACATGCGTTAATGCTACTTCCTGTAGTGGCTGGTTAAATCCTTTGGCAAACGAGTGTTTACTAACTCCATTCTAAACCTTGCGAGTCGATTAAAAGTGTTGACGTACTCCTTCACAGTCATGCTCCCTTGTTTCAAGTTCAGAAATCTTTCTACTTGCATTCCTTCTTTAGCTTGTGATCTCAAAGATAATCTTGATATCCCAGGTGGTTATTTCTTGCCTGGCTTGAACTATCTACCACCAATAAGATGCTTCATCCTTAACCTGAAAAGCTGCCAATTAAACTCTCCTCCTATCATCAAGCTCCAACAAGTTGAACACATGCTCCGTTTCTCTTAACCAATTTTACGCTTCTACAAAACCCTCGGCACCCCAGAAAGGTTTTCCTCCCATTACGTTGAAGTCCTTTGCAAAGTTTAGAAAAGTTGACTACGGGAGGAGGAGGAGGCACTACTGCAGTTGGGGAGGGAAATTCTCTCGTGCCCCAACAGGCATCATAGCTTCAACGTATCTACAAAACCAAGTGGGTATGTGAATGCCCTCGGGGAAATTAGGAGCCCTAAACATGTTGAAAAAGGATGAAAAAAGAATTCAGAAAAAGAATCGAAGGAATATTGTAAATAACTTGGAGGGTTTTTGCTTTTCAAAACTCACTTTTGTTTTGAAAATCCTTTATTTTGAAAACATTTTTCAAAAACTTCTCTGATCTTGTAACCTTACGCTCTGATACCAAGTGTGATACCCCACATCCGTTAATGTCACTCAAATGAAAATGCATTAACTTTCGTGAAGCGCAATAGGTAAACAGTTACAAAATTGTACAAGACAGATAGATATGCAACGGAAAAACTTGCGACTTTTTATTAAATAACTTTTCAAAATCAAAGTTACTTCATCATGTTTCTCAAATACCAAAAGCTATCTATCTCATAATCATAGTACATAAACCATAATAATATCCCTCAACTTTTATTACAATATCATGAATAAACTGATGAAAATACTTGCAAAAGAAGAGCTATCCAAGTCCAAGCAGAATCACGATCTCAACTACTGACCGCTCCCACTTTGAGTACCTGGGGAAAGGAAGAGAGAGGGGAAACAAAAAGGATCAGATATAAAGTCTGGTGAGTTCTAGTAATTTCTAGCATACGTATATGAAAAGGTGATAAGACAGATTAATAATATTGGAAGAGAAAGTACAAATAAAACTTGTTTACTTATACAAGGTAAACAAGATATCGGGACAAGACAAGGTAGATTAAACTTTTCATTCATATCCAGGAATTATATTAAACTGCACCAACCTTACTAGTATTAACATGATTAGGTGTCACCATAATGGTACCCGTATGATCGGCTCCTTATTACCTGAATATCCTGTGTCAGGCCGGCAGTAGGGTGTTTCAGTCCCTAACCCTGCAACTTAGAAAACACAGCCACATCCGTAGGCATTTTGACGTCTTAGGTTCCGTTGCCGGATTCATGCATGCACTTGACTCCGTCGAAAGCGCGTCCCTAATACCCTCAAGAAACTTGAACTTCTTATAATCAGTTCCAGTAAAGCGTGCCCTTACCCCTACCTAGTGCGGGGTACAAACCATGATACTAATAGGGATACTGACTGATATGAGTTCCACACAACTTGACACAAGTCATCCCCTAGGCTTGCGTCCCCGTGTACCTAGGATTTAAGAGTCCCGATAACCTGATACAACAACTAAACTTGGGACCTCTTTAGCTTATTATCTAGCAAGTCTAACTTAGCAGGTTTAAGTCAATAATAAGTTCGGTTGTAAAATTACCTTTATCTTAATGTCATTAGTGCACAACCATTTTTTCACCCAATCAGCACCTGTATAGATCTATTATTAGAGTTGTAGTATAATTTACTAAGTTTCAACATTTGGTACATTCTTATTTACATGTCATACGTAAGTCCAATTTAACTAATAGTTACATTGCATGTTCTTCCTAACATGTAATTAACTTATGTGATTATCTTAACATGTAAATACCCAAGCTAAATAGGTTAACATGTAATTAGATTAACATGTAGTTGCCCTAACATGTAACCATGCTGTTATACCAATTAACATGTGTATACCCAATTATATTGACATGTAGTTATCCTAACATGTGAGTATCCATCAATCCATGTTGTTACATTGACATGTAATCCTAACATGTGAGTAACCATGTTGTAAAAATGGTAGCTTGGGTGATTAGGGTGCCAAAGGCCCAGTGTGGTTTGTATGATTCCAATGATTTTTTTGTTGGATAAAACATTATATCCTTCAATCCATGTTGACTTTTTGATAGTGTGGCTGTTCACAAATGACAATGCCAGCATGCAAAAGCTGACAATAGAAGCCAAGTTGGAAGCTTGTCAGCTCTACTTTTTAGAACTAACGAGTGCACTCAAAGTCACCAGTCCCATTCCTCTTTTCAATTAATTTTAAAAACAAAAAAGGGATTACCTGCAGTAATTATGAAAAAAAGGTAGTGACTTCATTATTTTAATATTCCCATCCGACTAAATAAGCAATCTGTCAGTATTGGAGTACTAAGTTGGAAGCCTCCAGTTATCACTTTTCTATTGGATATGCTAGTAAATAGGCTTTGGATGACACTGAATTTTGATGCGGAGACATTTCAAAATGATTAGGCTCAGAAATTGCCCAAGGCCTACGAGGTGACTTTGAGAAAAACTAGAATAGAAAGTAGAATAGTGCTCTTTAAACCGAGGTGATCTGCAATAGGTAATGGAGCATGAACTTCAAAAGAGGATCAAGACGAACAGGCCCCTATGGATATGAAGCAAGACATCTCAACAAATCCCTCATTTGATTATCCAAAAGGAAGAAAAAGGGAGCATCAATACAAGAGGTGGATTTCAAATGAGGTATTTAAGTAGAGTAATTTAATTTATGATTTTCAATTTAATCAAGTTATGGTTAATTAATTATTATTTGTTATGTAATACGTTTAAAGATTTTTTTTCCTAATTTTATCAAATATTATCTCGTACGAAGGGGGTCGGGGGTGGAAACCACCTTAGGCCAGGTTGCCGGGGCAATGCAACTGTTAACGGTGTTCGACCTGGCCGGTCAGGTCGCAAAGGTCCAGGGGGCAGCGCCCCCGACGAGGTGCGGGGCAGTACCCCATCCGTAACGGTGCATATTTTATTCGGGGTTGAATTTGAAATAGCCATTAGCAGTTGGATTTATATTTAAATTAGCTGAAACGGTATATTAACTTGAATTCAAATAAGATAATTAAGGTAAATAACTTAAAACTGAGATGTTAGGCACCCTGGTCAAATCGAGAAGCGGACGTATACATTCCTCAATCCGATTTGTTCGGCCAGGCGATATTACTTAATTCTATAAAATAGGATTACATACAGGCGGTTGTGAAATTTTAGCCCTAAAAGAATGAAATCCGGTCGCTTACTATACTTGAAGGTACCCCATGTATTCGGACAATCTCTTTAAGGTAAACTGAAGCTAACCAAGCTGTCGTTCTCTTGCTCTTGACTGAAATAGCGCTCTTTGTAATCATATTCAAATGCTTGTGTTGCCTTCCCTTGATCTGTATAGTCCATCAATGAAGTCCATAGAGACACTCTCTCATTTCCATTGTGGAATATCTAAGGGTTGGAGCAACGCACTGGGTTTCTTTTGTTCCGCCTTGACTTGTTGACAAGTCAAACATTGCGCTACGAATTCTGCTACATCTTTCTTCATGTCTTTCCAATGGAAAAAATGCTTCATAACTCGATACATTTTATCACCATCCGGATGGATAGTCATCTGAGAGTGATGGGCTTCCTTTAGTACTGTTTTAAGCAATTCCTAATTCTAGGGATGCATGGCCTTCCATCTCGTCTTAGCCAGCCTTTTTCGTCTACTGCATATCTGGCCAAGTGACTAGAGGTTTCTTTTTGACTAAGCTTGTCCAAGATTTTCTTCAACTGCTGGTCCCCTTGCTGCAAAGATCCATTCACTCTAATAGAGTAGGTCGCACGTCCAACGATGCCAACAAACCATGTGTGAAATCCGTAGATGGCTTAAAATTGAAGGTTGAGATGTACTCCAAGCTTTTCCTCTCTACGAATAGAGGACTCAAAGTCATCCTCTGCCTACTCAACGCGTCGGCAACCACATTACCCTTGACTGGGGTATAAGCTATCTCAAAGTCATAGGACGCCAGAAATTCCATCCATCTCTACTGCCTTAGGTTGAGGTCTTTTTGGGAAAACAAGTATTTGAGCGACTTGTGATCCGTCTATAGTCAAACCTTTCTCCAAGTGGGTAGTGCCGCCAAGATTTGAGTGCGAACACTATTGCTGCCAATTCCAAGTCATGGGTGGGGTAGTTTTTTTCATGAACCCTTAGTTGTCTACTTCCATAGCATACTACTCTACCTCTTACATTAGTACGACACCCGATCCCGTGCTGCAAGCATCAATGTAAACTGTGAATATTTTGCTTCCGTCAGGGAGAGTTGGGGCTGTTGTCAGAGCCTATTTCAATCTTTGGAAAGCATCCTCAGCATCCAAGCTCCAAGCAAAAGCCAAATTTTACTTTATAAGGCGGGTAAGTGGAGCTGAGACTCCTGCAAAGTCTTTAATAAACTTTCTGTAATAGCCCGCCAATCCAAGGAAACTCCTTACCTCCATTGCATTCTTTAGAGCCTTCCAATCTTGTAATGCCACGACTTTAGCGGGATCCATTGCTATCCCTTCCTTGGAGACTACGTGCCTTAGGAATCTCACTTCCTTCCTCCAAAAGTGACATTTAGAAAATTTTGCTTTTAGTTGATGTGCTCTAAGGGTACTTAGAACCTCCTATAAGTGTTGGGCATGTTCTTCTTCGCTCTTGGAGAAGATCAGAATATCATCTACGAACACCACCACGAATTTGTTCGAATACTCCCTAAACACCCGACTCATCAAGTCTACGAAATACGTGGGTGCATTGATTAACCCAAAAGGCATAACCATCCATTCTAAGAAACCATCTGGAGTTTTGAAAGTTGTCTTATCAATGCTATCATCTGCTACTTTGAGTTGATGAAATCCTGTGGCTAAGTCCATCTGAAAGAAAACTGAAGCGCCTACCAGTTGGTCGAATAAGTCATCTATTCTCGGAAGCGGGTGCCTATTATTCTTGGTGAGTTTGTTCAGGTCTCAGTAATCTACATATAGACGGAGAGAGCCGTCTGCCTTAGTTGCGAAGACGACTGGACTTCCCATTCTGAAATACTCCGCCTAATGAATATTTTTCCAACAACTCACCCACTTGTTTGCTGAGCTCCCTCCTCTCCTTAGGAGTCATGTCGCATACTGGCAATGCGACTGTCTTCACATTTTCTACTACTTGTAAGTCTATCTCCCACGTTGGAGGTAACCCCCGAACGTCGTCAAACACGTCCGGAAACTTCCCAACTATGGGTACTGATAGAAGATCATCAATGGAAGTGTCAAGAGATTCTAGGTAACTAAGCATAACTGACCCCGTGGGTCGCAATAAATCTCAAGAGTCCTTCGATGGCAAGTAAGAAGTCGAACAACTCTCCTTTCGTAGTCAAGGATGGAACCATACATGGCTAGCCAATCCATACCTAGAATTAATCCATAACCGATGAAACCAAAAACATACATGTTGCATTCAAATTCAATGCCTAAAACAGAGATCCTCAAACCCCTACATATCATGGATAAATGAGTCGTTCCTCCTATGGGGTTTGAGACTATAACGGGATCAGAAACAATACTAGTTCTTGGGTGCAGGATTTTCTACTACTGAGTCGGATATGAATGAGTGCGAAGCACCAGAACCAAAAAGAGTACTTATAGGATTGTCTAAAAGGGAGATCAAACCTTCAGTTGTGACCTTCCTACCATGGTTTAGCCCTTCGGCCTCTAAAGCGTTAACTTGCCCTCTAGACATTCCAACTTTTTGCCCTTGTCTCTAAGGGCACTGTCCCTTGAAATGCCCTACTTTGCCACAATGAAAGCAAGCATTCTTCGTTCTTCTGCAGTCTTTCATGAAGTATCCCAAAGCAACACATCTACGACATCTTACTTCTGTTTTGATCTGAGCTTTATCGGGCTTCCCTCCTTTCTTGTTCTTATCATTCCACTATTTCTTCTTTTCTGCATTGGGTTTCTCTTCCTCTTTCTTTTCTTCTTTCTTTTCTTTGTTCCCTTCTTTGCCTTCTTCGTGCATTAAGGCCATGTCCACTAGTTTTTCGAAGGTCTCCCCCATTGGTACATGCGTTAATGCTACTTCCTGTAGTGGATGGTTAAATCCTTTGGCAAACGAGTGTTTACTAACTCCATTCCAAACCTTGCGAGTCGATTAAAAGTGTTGACGTACTCCTTCACAGTCATGCTCCCTTGTTTCAAGTTCAGAAATCTTTCTACTTGCATTCCTTCTTTAGCTTGTGATCTCAAAGATAATCTTGATATCCCAGGTGGTTATTTCTTGCCTGGCTTGAACTATCTACCACCAATAAGATGCTTCATCCTTAACCTGAAAAGCTGCCAATTAAACTCTCCTCCTATCATCAAGCTCCAACAAGTTGAACACATGCTCCGTTTCTCTTAACCAATTTTACGCTTCTACAAAACCCTCGGCACCCCAGAAAGGTTTTCCTCCCATTACGTTGAAGTCCTTTGCAAAGTTTAGAAAAGTTGACTACGGGAGGAGGAGGAGGCACTACTGCAGTTGGGGAGGGAAATTCTCTCGTGCCCCAACAGGCATCATAGCTTCAACGTATCTACAAAACCAAGTGGGTATGGGAATGCCCTCGGGGAAATTAGGAGCCCTAAACATGTTGAAAAAGGATGAAAAAAGAATTCAGAAAAAGAATCGAAGGAATATTGTAAATAACTTGGAGGGTTTTTGCTTTTCAAAACTCACTTTTGTTTTGAAAATCCTTTATTTTGAAAACATTTTTCAAAAACTTCTCTGATCTTGTAACCTTACGCTCTGATACCAAGTGTGATACCCCACATCCGTTAATGCCACTCTAATGAAAATGCATTAACTTTCGTGAAGCGCAATAGGTAAACAGTTACAAAATTGTACAAGACAGATAGATATGCAGCGGAAAAACTTGCGACTTTTTATTAAATATCTTTTCAAAATCAAAGTTACTTCATCATGTTTCTCAAATACCAAAAGCTATCTATCTCATAATCATAGTACATAAACCATAATAATATCCCTCAACTTTTATTACAATATCATGAATAAACTGAAGAAAATACTTGCAAAAGAAGAGCTATCCAAGTCCAAGCAGAATCACGATTTCAACTACTGACCGCTCCCACTTTGAGTACCTGGGGAAAGGAAGAGAGAGGGGAAACAAAAAGGATCAGATATAAAGTCTGGTGAGTTCTAGTAATTTCTAGCATACGTATATGAAAAGGTGATAAGACAGATTAATAATATTGGAAGAGAAAGTACAAATAAAACTTGTTTACTTATTCAAGGTAAACAAGATATCGGGACAAGACAAGGTAGATTAAACTTTTCATTCATATCCAGGAATTATACTAAACTGCACCAACCTTACTAGTATTAACATGATTAGGTGTCACCATAATGGTACCCATATGATCGGCTCCTTATTACCTGAATATCCTGTGTCAGCCCGGCAGTAGGGTGTATCAGTCCCTAACCCTGCAACTTAGAAAACACAGCCACATCCGTAGGCATTTTGACGTCTTAGGTTCCGTTGCAGGATTCATGCATGCACTTGACTCCGTCGGAAGCGCATCCCTAATACCCTCAAGAAACTTGAACTTCTTATAATCAGTTTCAGTAAAGCGTGCCCTTACCCCTACCTAGTGCGGGGTACAAACCATGATACTAATAGGGATACTGACTGATATGAGTTCCACACAACTTGACACAAGCCATCCCCTAGGCTTGCGTCCCCGTGTACCTACGATTTAAGAGTCCCGATAACCTGATACAACAACTAAACTTGGGACCTCTTTAGCTTATTATCTAGCAAGTCTAACTTAGCAGGTTTAAGTCAATAATAAGTTCGGTTGTAAAATTACATTTATCTTAATGTCATTAGTGTACAACCATTTTTTCACCCAATCAGCACCTGTATAGATGTATTACTAGAGTTGTAGTATAATTTACTAAGTTTCAACATTTGGTACATTCTTATTTACATGTCATACGTAAGTCCAATTTAACTAATAGTTACATTGCATGTTCTTCCTAACATGTAATTAACTTATGTGATTATCTTAACATGTAAATACCCAAGCTAAATAGGTTAACATGTAATTAGATTAACATGTAGTTGCCCTAACATGTAACCATGTTGTTATACCAATTAACATGTGTATACCCAATTATATTGACATGTAATTATCCTAACATGTGAGTATCCATCAATCCATCAATCCATGTTGTTACATTGACATGTAATCCTAACATGTGAGTAACCATGTTGTAAAAGTGGTAGCTTGGGTGATTAGGCTGCCAAAGGCCCAGTGTGGTTTGCATGATTCCAGTGATTTTTTTTGTTTGATAAAACATTATATCCATCAATCCATGTTGACTTTTCGATTGTGTGGATGTTCACAGTTGACAATGCCACATGCAAAAGCTGACAATAGAAGCCAAGTTGGAAGCTTTTCAGCTCTACTTTTTAGAACTGACGAGTGCACTCACAGTCTCCCAATACTCCCAATACGAGTTTATTGACACCACTTTATGTGGTGTCAACGTGACTCCACCACCTGATTGGTGGAAATCAGGTGGACCCATATGGACCCCCCTGATTTCCACCAATGGGAGGCCGGAGTCATGGTGACACCACATAAAGTGGTGTCAACAAACTCGCTCTCCACAGTCTCCAGTACCATTCCTCTTTTCAATTAATTTTAAAAACAAAAAAGGGATTACCTGCAGTAATTATGAGAAAAAGGTAGTGACTTCATTATTTTAATATTCCCATCCGACTAAATAAGCAATCTGTCAGTATTGGAGTACTAAGTTGGAAGCCTCCAGTTATCACTTTTCCATTGGATATGCTAGTAAATAGGCTTTGGATGACACTGAATTTTGATGCGGAGACATTTCAAAATGATTAGGCTTAGAAATTGCCCAAGGCCTACTAGGTGACTGAGATAAACTAGAATAGAAAGTAGAATAGTGCTCTTTAAACCAGGATGATCAGCAATAGGTAATGGAGCATGAACTTCAAAAGAGGATCAAGACGAACATGCCCCTATGGATATGAAGCAAGACATCTCAACAAATCCCTCATTTGGTTATCGAAAAGGAGGAAAAAGGGAGCATCAATACAAGAGGTGGATTGTTGTATGTAATGTAATCCAGATGAGATCTCCAGTTTGTGCGCTGTCACTGGCTCACGTCCAAAGAAAAATATGCCAGACTAAGACCAACATACTACTCCTTTAGTATCCATGTAACCTTGCAGATATCTAGGGTAATAAAATTGATATTTTGTTGTAAGACTATAATACTAGCTACAACATTTAAGATATGGTATTCTAAACGGTAAAAGGATCTCCTTTTGATTTTTTTTTTAACTAGACTACTTTGCTTTAGATTTCAAAGTTCGATACACTGCAATGCACAAATCTTTTTAAAAAAAACTTGGTACTTTATTATATATATACAGCGGCGGATTTGATTCAGGACGAGTGGGGGTCACCGTCCCTATTGAATATTAAAAAAAAAAATTAATATCTGCTACTGACTATTCAAAATAGGAAAATGAGATCCTTAAATTAAAGCTGATTTCTTTCCTCATAAAAGAAACGCGCTTTCTTTCTTCAGATTAAAAAAAACAAAACGTATTATTTCACCGCTTCTCAGTTTCGATGGAACGCATAAACCCCTCTTTCTCTTCAAAGTTCAAACTCAAGCTTCAGGACAATTCAACAAGAAGTCTCTTTTGATTCGCAGCTCTTCAATTTCACTTGGATTTTGCTTCTTCACAATCTTATAGAAAACAGAGGTAATTTTCCATTTTCATTTAAAACCCTAATGAAATTTATCATACGTTTTATGTTGAAATTTTGATTTTGTTTCTAAGTTTGAACTCAATTTATGGATTCACTAGTTAAGGATATCATATGTTTTATGCTTTCACTGTTTCACATATATTAGCATAATTTGATCTTGTTGTTTATTTTTTGATTAGTTTTTAGGAATCCATTAAATAATATGAAAAATAATATGTTGAACTATTTCACAAAGTTGAGATAAACCAGATCAAGCTCAAATAGTGTTCCACCTATACCTCAACCTTCCATTTCTTTAGCAACTGCTCAAATATTAGATGAGCTAGAAGAATATCCATCGGACCCCAGGCTAAGAATAAACGTCCATTGTTATACTGCTAATGAAAAAGAGAAAGTCCGTCGATTCTATTTGCAAAAAGGGCCTTGCCAACCAAAAAACATGAATTTCCATGGCCAGCGGCGGATTTGATTCAGGACGAGTGGGGGCCACCGCCCCCACTGAATATTAAAAAAAAATTAATACCTGTACTGACTATTCAAAATAGGAAAATGGGATCCTTAAATTTAGGCTGATTTCTTTCGTCATAAAAGAAACGTGTTTTTTTCCACAGATTAAAAAAAAAACAGAACGTATTATTTCACCGCTTCTCAGTTTCGATGGAACGCAGAAACCCCTCTTTCTCTTCAAAGTTTAAACTCAAGCTTCAGGACAATTCAACAAGAAGTCTCTTTTGATTCACAGCTCTCCAATTTCACTTAGATTTTGTTTCTTCACAATCTTATAGAAAACAGAGGTAATTTTCCATTTTCATTTAAAACCCTAATGAAATTTATCATACGTTTTATGCTGAAAATTTGTTTTTGTTTCTAAGTTTGAACTCAATTTATGGATTCACTAGTTAAGGATATCATATGTTTTATGCTTTCACTGTTTCACATATATTAGCATAATTTGATCTTGTTGTTTGTTTTTTGATTGGTTTTTAGGAATCCATTAAATAATATGAAAAATAATATGTTGAACTATTTCACAAAGTTGAGAGAAACCGGATCAAGCTCAAATAGTGTTCCACCTATACCTCAACCTTCCATTTCTTTAGCAACTCCTCAAATATTAGATGATCTAGAAGAATATCCATCGGACCCCGGGCTAAGAATAAACATCCATCGTTATAATGCTAGTGAAAAAGAGAAAGTCCGTCGATTCTATTTGCAAAAAGGGCCTTGTCAACCAAAAAAACATGAATTTCCATGGCGTCAAATGGGAAATGAAAAGCACAGATTTATTACTTCATGGTTTAATGACCATTCAACTTGGCTAGAGTATAGCATAAATAAAGATGCAGCATTTTTTTTGTATTGTTATTTGTTCAAGCCCGATCATGGAGGTCAAAGTGGTGGTGATTCTTTTGTTGGTGAAGGATTTTGAAATTGGAAAAAGAAAGAAAGATTTAATGTGCACGTTGGACCGCATTTTAGTACTCACAATAATTGTGTGAAAGCCGCCAATGATTTAATGAAGCACAAGCAACACATTGAACTGACTTTGTGTAATCAGACCAATCAAACGAAAGTTGATTACCGTATTCGTTTGATTGCTTCAATTGATTGCATTAGGTTTCTCCTACGTCAAGGACTTCCTTTGCGTGGACATGATGAATCCAAAGAATCTTCAAATAAAGGGAACTTTCTTGAATTCTTACAATTTCTTGTGGATCATAATAAAAATGTTGATAGAGTCTCATTGACAAATGCTCCTGAAAATGCAAAATTAACATCTCCAAGTATTCAAAAGGATATCATCAACTCCTTTGCAAATTTGACAACAATATCTATCATTATAGAACTTGGCGATGAACTGTTCTCTATTTTAGTTGACGAAGCATGTGATATATCCGTGGAAGAGCAAATGGCTGTTGTTTTACGCTATGTTGATGAAAGAGGGTTTGTTGTCGAACGATTTCTTGGCATTGTACATGTAAGAGATACAACTTCTTTATCCCTAAAGGCCGCCACTGAGTCTTTATTTTCTTTACATGGTTTGAGTATATCAAGTTCGCGTGGATAAGGATACGATGGTGCAAGCAACATGAGAGGAGAATTTAATGGATTGAAAAGCTTAATTTTGATGGATAATAATTCAGCTTATTATGTACATTGTTTTGCACATCAACTTCAATTGACGCTTGTTGCCATTGTAGAGAATCATCGACTCATTTCAAATTTTTTTGATGTCATTGCACTTTTATCTAATATTGTTGGAGCCTCATGTAAACGTAGAGACATACTTCGTGAGAAACAATTTGAAAATGTTATAATTGGTATATGCAATGGTGACATTTTAACTGGACAAGGTATGAATCAAGAAATGATATTGAAACGTGCGGGAACTACACGATGGGGTTCTCATTATGGTAGAGTGTACTTAATTTATTTTCATCAATGGTTGAAGTTCTAATTATTGTTGAAGAGGATGCAAAAGATCATAAACATAGAGGACAAGCAGATAACTTACTGCGAATCATACAGAGTTTTGAATTTGCTTTGAGTTGCACTTGATGAAGAATGTTTTAGGAATCACAAATGATCTATCTCAAGCTTTACAAAAAAAGGACCAAGATATGGTCAATGCTATGACTCTTTAAGAATTACTAAACAACAGTTGCAAAATATGCGAGATAATGGGTGGGAAAAATATATTAAGAGAGGTCTCTCTATTTTGTGGTAAACATGATATCCCCATTCCTGGTATGGATAGCTTGTTTGTAGTGCAAGGAAGATCGCGTCGTAAGGTTGAAGGGAAGACTCACCTTCATTACTATCGCGTTGAACTTTTCTATGAAGTGATAGATATGCAACTTCAAGAGTTGAATAACCGCTTTACCGAGCTAAATACAAAATTACTATTGTGTATGGTTTGTCTTAGTCCAAGTGATTCATTCTCATCGTATGATAAAGAAAAAATAATATGATTTGCTAAATTTTATCCATCTGATTTCTCTGCAAATGATTTAACGCAGCTTGATTATCAACTTGACAACTATATACTAGACTTGCAATCCGATGATCAATTTTCTGACGTGAGTGGAATAATTGAACTTGTTAAAAAGATGGTTCAAAGGAAAAAACACTGCTTATATCCGTTAGTGTACTTGCTTTTAAAATTGGCATTATTGTTACCTGTTGCTACTGCCACTGTTGAAAGAGTATTTTTAGCTATGAAAATAATCAAGGCTTCGCTTCGTAACCGATTGGGTGATGATATGATGAACGACTGCTTAGTGACTTATATTGAACGAGATATCTCAGAAACGGTTGAAATTGATGATATTATTCAACAATTTCAAAATATGAAACCTAGAAGGGTTTGTCTATGAACGTTTGATGTATTATTTTGTTATCCTTAAGTTGAATATCAATATATGACTTTTGTGGATCAAAAATGTGTTTTTTTAATGGAAATATTGGTCGTTATCTTTTTTTTTTCCTTTTTTCATAAAGTTCCGCCCCCACAGAAGTTAATTTCTGCGTATGCCATTGTGTGTGTGTGTGTGTGTGTGTGTGTATAGGATCAGGGAGTCTCCCTGAATTTCAACTCTCCATTTGCACCTCAATTTCAGCCACTCATTTATATTAAAAAAAGTGAATGCAAAGTGAGTGGAATGTGAGAGAATGAGTGGAAGAAGAGTGAGAGGAAATATGTGGTGGAAAAGTGATAGGCTAAAGGGTGCTCACTATTTGGGATGCCATTGAACATGCCCATATATATATATATATATATATATATATATATATATAACTTTACATCCTCGGTTGTACACTTAAATAAAACAAACTCACACTAAAAATTTACTCGTACCAAAGACCCGTACATAATAAAGATATAAAACTCAAAGCTAGAAAAACAACATACTTCTAAAGACTGACATTAGAAGGTTAAACTAAATGGTCCAAATGGCAGCAAGTAGATCTCTCACTCCTTATGTTAAGTCGAAGCCCCTGGAGATAATTCTTTGTCTATAAAAGTCAATTGCTCTAATTTTTTACATTTCTTCGCCTTCTTTTTCTTCTTATCCTTTGTTTGTGTAAGCAGTGATTTCAATGTAGGATTCTCTACTACACCAGAGTCCATAGCTACTTGAAACTCAAAAAATGACTCATCATTTCTACGCCGCCGTACAACCCTCGACCTAGCAACTTTCTAACTATCTTTTTTGCCATCCGACTTGATATGTGCAGGAATGCCCATATCTTCTACCAAATCTTCTGAGCATATATCAATTGGGTCATGCGAAGGCATCAAGACCTCTTTTTGTCATGTCTCATGAATATGCAACTCACTACAACCGTCCTGGCGCAAGTTTTCTTCAATTACACACTGTATTTCATTATCAATATTTGCAAAAGACTGTGCACTTGAGTCAATTTCCATAGAATTATTGCTACAGCTATGGGGAGCAATATTCTTGGGAACCCAAATTTTGGTAAATGTACAAATGTTTTCTAGATGTCAAAAATTGTAACATTTCAAACAGACGAGCGACCACTCATACTCCACATCCTGCATAATCAGTCTATCATCCTCTAACAAAATAAGTATTATCTTGGAATAAGAAAATGGACTTGAAATTTCCATTAGGACTCGAGCATATGTTATTTTCCTAATTCCTTCTGTAACCTTGTTAAGTTTTAGAGGATTACCAATAACAGATGCAATTCTTCTAATCTCCTACTCTGTCCACTAATTAAGAGCATCTCCAACTATTCCGGAGTGTGGATTTTCGTATTTCGATTATCCACACTTCGGAAATTGGGGAATCACAACAGTTTTTAGGTCCAGGTGATTGTTCAACAACCGCGTGTGACTACGTGGTTGTTCAACAAACGCGTGACTTTTTTAAAAAACGGCTCGTCAAGAAAAAAGCACGTTTGTTGAACAACCGCGTAGAGCCTACGCGGTTGTTCAACAACCGCTTGAATATTTCCACCTATATCAGGCGGAAATGCTCATTTTTCAATTTCCCTCCTTTTAATTTTTTTTATTAATATCTACGACGAAATGCCACCACGTAAAGTTAAGTCTGGTAGGTCGGTCAGTCATCCTCCGATAGATCCTAATGTCGGACCAGTACATGCCGCACCAGATGCCACCATGACCGCTGCGAGCCTTAGAGTATTGCACGATCTGCCTGCGACATTTACACACCGAGTGTCTGTTGCTATTGCGACACCTCAGGTATAATTTGATAACTTTGTTACGTATAACCTTTTTACTATTCACGAATGTTATTTAATGTTACATGTTTACAACAAATTTACATACGTTTAGGTTCGACATATTGCTATGCGAGGTAGTTGGTCACGTTGTACGACACTTTTTGAGTAGTTACCCGAGCCTATATATCACTTAGACTCCATGATACACCATTTGGCGACTTTTTAGATTTACCTAGGTTTGCTCATGTTGACCGATGCCTTGTAGAGGCTATCAGTGAGTGATGGTGGCCTACTACATACACATTTCGCTTTGCTGATTTTGAGTTAGGGCTTACTCCTTTGGATTTTTACGTCCTCACGGGCATCGAGATTGGTCGTCCAGGTCGTCACCCCATTCCCTTTGATGTATCATTTGAGGAGTTTGATAGTTTTTCAGAGCAGTTACCGGGTTTAGATCCTCATGCCATTTCTTCATGAGCCGTTAGCCTACCTACTCTGTATGCCTATGTCACTACACATCGGACCACTGTGGCTATGCACACCCCCGTTATCAGGGCCTTTCTATTATACCTATTTGGTTTCGCCTTTTTTTAGCAACAAAAGGGAGACTATTAGACTTGGTTTTTTGGCTAGCCTTATAGACATAGAGCAGTTGTATTCGTTCGATTGGGGTACAACGATATTAGGCTATTTGTATGTAGCTTTGGATCTCTACGATATACAGCGCTGCAAGCAGCTGTACGGTTTTTGGTATATTCTCCCATTTTGGTATTACGAGTACATGACGAACATGCACCCCCGACTTATTGATGAGGCCATCAGTACACCGTACATATACTTTCCGAGATTACGACGATGGGGTCCTGGTATGCATCTTGCTCGTTCTGCACAGGGTGTGCATAACGAGCTTATGGAGGCGCGCACGCAGATTGATATGAGGGAGCGGGATGGCATTATTTGACGTCCATGGCATCAGGTACGTAAGAGTAATACAATACTCACTATACATGTACGATTTCATTATAAAAACTTCATTTGTGTAACACAAGTTGTCTCATTAACAGTACTCGCTATACATGGACCATGATAGACGTATATTGGCTGCTTTTGAGCGTATGACGTTGGAGTACACACAGTTGATGTACCAGAGTTTACACGGAGCTTTGGCACAACAGCAGTCTCATTACGAGGCCCAGATTGCTTCCCTACAGACTCAGTTACAGCAGCAGGGTTCTTGTGATGGAGCACATATGGATGATGATTTGGATGACGTTTATGATGACGTTAGTGATGTCAGTTCCGATGGGGCAGGTAGCGCTTCTATGCATATTGACTGATGGTTCATGCAACGTCATGGTTGTATGTTTTTGTTATGATTGACAGGTTTTATATTACATGTGTTGTTGACGATGACATTGTTGTATGTTTTTTTTATGACTGACGGTATGTTAATGATGACATTGTTGTATGTTATTGTATTTTATGTCCTGTGATTTAAAATGGTGTTTGAAATGTAGTTTAAATTTTAAAAAGGAGTTTGAAATGGATTTTGAATTTTAAAAAGGAGTTTGAAAAGGATATAAATTTTAAAAAGGAGTTTAAAATGGAGTTTGAATTGGAGTTTGAATTTTAAAAAGGAGTTTAGTAAGGATTTTGAAAAGGATTTTGAATTTTAAAAAGGAGTTTAAAAAGGAGTTTGAAAAGGAGTTTGAAATGGAGTTTAAAAGGGAGTTTGAATTGGAGTTTGAATTTTAAAAAGGAGTTTGAAAAGGATTTAGAATTTTAAAAAGGAGTTTGAAATGGAGTTTGAAAAGAAGTTTGAATTTTAAAAAGGAGTTTAAAAAGGATTTTGAAAAGGAGTTTGAATTTTAAAAAGGAGTTTGAAAAGGATTTTGAATTTTAAAAAGGATTTTGAAAAGGAGTTTGAAAAGGTGCTTGAATTTTAAAAAGGAGTTTAAAAAGGATTTTGAAATGGATTTTGAATTTTAAAAAGGAGTTTGAAAAGGAGTTTGAAATGGAGTTTGAAAAGGAGTTTGAATTTTAAAAAGGAGTTTGAAAAGGAGTTTGAAATGTAGTTTGAAAGGGAGTTTGAATTCTAAAAATGAGTTTGAATTAAAAAAGGGAGTTTGGTATGATTTATTTTAATTAAAAATGGATTTTGGTATGATTTATTTTAATTTAAAATGGAGTTTAAAATGAGGCGGCAGTTTGAAAATTACATTTTAAATTTCAATTGAATGTGTAGGATTCAATATAATTCGGATTTCAATAAAACCAAAAACATTTGAATCTGTTTAATTATGTCTTTCCAACGAATGTGAAAAATTCAGATTTCATAATATAAATTGAAAGTTATGTACAGTTTAAAATTTAAAAAGGTCGCTATGGAATTTCAAACTCCATTTCAAATTGGAATTTTAAATTTCAAACGTCGTTTTAGAACGTCATTTTAAATTTCAAACGGCATTTTAATTTTTAAATTGGAATTTTAAATTTAAAATAGGAATATTAAATTTTAAATAGGAATATTAAATTTTAAATTGGAATTTTAAATTTTAAATTTTAAATTTTAAATTGGAATTTTAAAATTCAAACGCTATTTTCAAACGCCATTATCAGTACGCCATTTTCAAACGCCATTTTAAATTTCAAACACCATTTCATAATTTCAAACTCCATTACATAAACAAAATGCAGCTTACACCAAACTAAATTTCAAACTCCATTCCTACGCTACATAAACAAAATGCAAACTTACACCAAACTAGCGCATACAAAACCAACTAAAGTTTGCATCCAAGTTATCTACATTCACGCACCTCCTTCTCTTCTTCGCCTCATTATCTCAAATCTCCGATACTCCATATACTCGCGTTGCACGTCATCCATCTGCGAAATATCCGTAAATATAACTGCATCTTCTTCCTTTCGTCGTTTTGTCTCAACAAGTTGATGAATTGCGTCAAGCCTTTCTTGGTGTTGAATGCTTCTGCTCTGGAGTGCGCTCATATACATATCTTTAGACTCCTTTAATAGTTTTCTGATTTTGCCTTCATTCGCTCCTGCCACTTGTTTTTTCTTTGCTGCCTTGGATCCTTCGGGCCTATCATATCGGTCAGCAGTAAGGTAATCATCTTCTTCTAAACCCATAGTTGCACTATCCTGCGAATCTCTCAGACTACAACTGTCTCCAAATCTTGTAGCTTTCGCACGACTACCGCTTGATTGGACGTCTTGGACTGTTTTCTGAAGTGAAGATTTCCATTTCACATGATTAACCAGTAGGTCATACACATGCATGAACTGATAGAAATGAGGTCCTTGTTTATTATCTGGTTTATATATTTGTTTGAATAACTTGTTTGCGGACAATCTCTACATCAATAATATGAAGCTTTTACTACAACGCTAAAATGTAAGTACAAAAAGAAAAATTAATGCACATTTTTTACCATATGAGTGTCACTTCCAAATCCGCTTAGGTTACTCTACTTCAGCTTGAACATTTGCGAATCAAAGCATTGCGTTTGACGATTAATCTTACAATAATGACCTTTGATGGAAGCTACACTTCTATTCCGATCCATGTTCTTCATGTTGTATGCATTAGTGATTCTACCCCAAAATGTTTTCCCACTTTGATCGGCACCACGGACAGGATCTAGCGAAAGTGAACAGTAGATGTAGCAAAGATCATAGTCTTCATTAGCACTCCAACTTGAAGTAGTTAGCATTCCACCAAACGGTTGGCCTAGATCTTGTAAATCAAAAGTTTCAAAGCTCATTCTTGCGGCATCGACATCAAAATCAGTAATCATTTTTTTAAATAGAAGTGGTTGAAGATGAGTTGATGTGGAAGAAGATAGGGTAGACGATGAGTTGGTGTGGATGAAAATAGAGGGGTTGTGTATTTCTAAAGTTAAAAATATAACCGTTACCAAATTGAGACATTGGAAACGCTCTACGCGTCTGTTCAACAAGCGCGTAGGGAATAAAGCCGTTGTGTTTTACGCGCTTGTTAAACAAGCGCTTAGGTCTGCGTGGTGGTTCAACAACCGCGTAACAAGTTTGGAGATTCCGGAACTATTCTCCCCGATTTCAGATCAGAGAGACATTTCCAACCACTGTTGAAGGCAAAAACGGGTGCGAATTTCAGAGATTTTGATTTTCAAGCATTTGTTAGAGATGCCCTAAGGGGAAGACCCGTAGTCGAACCTATATGGGAATGGTATTCAACGTATCTTCAATCCACATGTCCATCGTTTCATCATTATTAGTTTTATGTTATAAAAATAAAGGCCACCCTCTGGAATTCTATCACAATCCTTCTTAACGTTAAAGTTGATGATATGGAAACTATCCTCTTTAGAATCAATAGTAAATTCTTCTATAGGGTTCCATACTCTGCGGATATAAGCCTTAAAAAACGGATAATGTGGTCTTGAACCAACTACATAAATTTATATTGCATTCTCCCGCTGCTGCCTAGCCTTACAGACCAAATCAGTAGTCATTTTGGCACAATTTAAATTACTAAGTTCCTTAGGCGGATAAAATTTAAATAGGTATAAACTGGAATTGATTACTTGATAGTATGTCCTTCCAGGCTTTACTACCTTTCTGATTTAAACTGGTATTTGTTGCAGCATATTTCGCAATTGAAACTTCACATGCAGGCAATGGCAGAGGAGGGCTAGACAGTGGAAATCTTGGAGTATTAGGTACCCTTCCAGCCTTTGTAGCTTTCATCTTATCTGTAATTTCCAAAGAAGGGATGTCTTCGCTGAAATTAGGGCAGGGAGGTACAACACCCGGGGAAGGACGCGTGGAGAAGGGGTTGGTTCTAGTTTTATGTCGGATATGTTGGAATTAGGATTTGAAGGTTTTTGATTTCGCCTATGAACCACCACTTGGAGACCATCATTGTCGGTTGTCTATGTTGGCGGTACAGAGGATATCCTCGTCGATTCTGGGTCAGGTGGATCTGGAGGTGGCAGATTAGGAGGCTTCGAAAGTGGAGGAGGAGGAAAAGGGAGTTGGAAGATGGGCAATGGCAAGGAAACTAGCACATGCCCTATGTGTGAGGTACAAATATGCATAATTTGATACATTAAATTCGATTGTACAATTTTTTTATTTGATGTGCATGAACTATTCAAATATGTATATGCCTTATATGTTAACTGAAATCAATGTTCTGGTAACTTCACAGTTTATGAAAATCAACACTAATGGTTCAATAATTCATGTTGATGACTGAAAGCTGCGTATTCATTTCCAACATCCATCCATGATGAAATACCATCATACAATGATGATAACTCAGAGCATGCAAATTCATCGTATCCAAATTCGTCTACACAAAATAAAGCATTACTCAAATTTGGCAGTTCTTTTATTTTCTCCAATTCAGTTTCATAACAACCACTGGACTGTTCAATTGCATTGCGGCAACTTCGACCGCAGCTGTCTAGATGTGATGTGGGGATGATGATGCGGCTTTTGGGCTTGAGCACACCTAGCCCAGGAAGTTGAACACCGCTTTGGAACCCTTTATGGTTAATGTATCGACGTTATGCTCCCGTGTAACCGTTTTAGGTTTGTCGAACTTTACTGTGGTTATCTTATTTTTGACACCGATTTGCCCAACGAATGCTTTCTAACTCCTCTTTATATTTGATAATTGCTCTCTTTCACCTTCTCCTTTTTTTCAGGACAGTATCTGCCTGCGTTGAATTGTAAGATGGAGTTTGCAGAAATGTTTAGTTGAATGAGTAGAAGGGAAGTGTATCTGAAGTATGCAAGGACACAAACATGTGATATTTTTGACAAATATATCATCATATATTAAGTCTGACTTATGGGTTAAAATATGCAAGGACTTCATATATGAAGTCTGACTTATGGGATAAAATATGCAAGGACTTTATGTATCAACTATGACTTATGGGATAAAAGTTTTGACATATATTAAATTCTAGGGTTTAAGAAAAATATGTTTTGACATATATCAGGTCTGAAAATAAATCTCAAGTAAAACCACCACTACGGATATTTATAAGCATAGCATTTTCTGTATTACCATAGTCATCTAAATAACCTATGATCCTGACATATCAGCGCCGGTCCTGGTAGAGCAAAAGGAAGATTTCTATAAAACTCGGAAAAAATTGCTTGACACAAAGAATTGAACCCTAGTCACACTAGTGAAAATCAAAGCCTTTAACCACTTTACCACTACTATTTTTGAGAATTTGTTGGCCTCATACATTAATAATTTAATTATTTATAAAAGCAACTGAGCAATTTTGTTGCTATCTTTGTCGTCACCGGAAGCATTGCTCTAGGAGAATGTCTCGCTTGCTTTGCCTCTGGGTCGGCCATGTATATATACATTGATAGTCAAAATATAAGTAATCCACATAATAAAAAATTACTGTATGCTCCACCCTCTTCTCATAAAGGTGATAGATATATGCATGCATCACGAGTAATATTTTATATATGTTGTTGTTTCAGGGTCAGTTCCTATTTCTATTTTAGCTACCGTTTACCTATACTTGGTTTTACACATGTTGTACTAGTACTCCAATTTCTACTATATTTGCCAATATGATGGAACCGTTTTTTTTTATTAATTTTATGGCAAGTTGGTTTGTCATAGCATTCTATAACGCTGCTTAAATAAATAAATTTATAATGTTGTCAAATGGTGTAGTGTATAAAATGCATCATAACTGCATTCCACTTTATGACACAAATTTTGGAGCTTTACCATTTCTTAGAGCATATCCAACAAAGTATTGAATTTCCGAAATGCTGAAATCCAACCTCAAAAACGTGTCCAACAGGATATACGTTTTACCCACTGTTCAGAAATCTGGCTGTATAGTTCCGGAATCTCCAAATTGTCCACGCACTTGTTCAACAAGCTCGTAGACTCAGGGCCGGTCCTGACCAATTTCATGCCCAGTGCGGGATAAAAAAATATACCCTTTTATATATAAAAAAAATAAAAATAAAAAAAAAATCTATTTTTTTGGGTTTTCAAACCTAGCCAAGTGTAATGCTAGGAGGCTCATCCCCACGCCTGAATGTTTTTATTCATACGATATAACAATGTATGGATGCATGACAGAGAAAAGAAATATTACAATGCATGACATACAAGCATAGGTACAATAGAAATTCGGTCTCATTTGAAATGACTTCTTCTTGCATTTTTAGAAGCAAAATCTTCAATTATATGCTCAAGGTCAATGATTTTCAACATATCCTTTTCAATATTGAATATTGTCAATCCATTCAACCTATCTTGAGTCATTGTTGTCCGCCAGTAAGATTTTATTAACTTCAACTTTGAAAACGTTCTTTCTGCTGATGCTACAGTGACAGGTACAGTCAATAAAATTCGATAAGCTACCAATACATTTGGAAACATATACATTTTTTTCACAAACTCCATAATTTTAAGGGAATTCCATGGTTTACCAGTATCATAAGATTCACTAGGTAACATTTCCTGCAAAATCTGTAATTCTGAAAGTAGACTTTTTTGCATCAATATCATAATCTTCACCATGTTTTAGAGCCGTTTCAAGGTTCTCACAACAGTTTTTCAATTTATCATCATCCAAAAAAACTAACCGGGATGCATCAAATAAGAAACCAAATAAATACTCAAAAAATTCCATTTGTTCAAATCTAATCCTCAATTGAGAAAGAGCCATATCAACTAAAACAAGAAAGTAATCTATCCTAAAATCTTCTTGAGCAGATTGTTGTTCTCTCTCAGTATTTGGAATTTCATCGAAATGTTTTTTTCTCATGGACTTACGCTTTACTTGAAATTCTGACTCAATTTCCATCTCATTAGCAATCTCTTTAGCATCAATCAAAACAAAAATAAATCCATTTTCTCTATATTTTTCAAAAAATGAAACAAGCCCTTTCAAATTCTTAATAGCAACATCAAGAAGCATATCATCAAATTGCAAATTTTTGCTCACTAAGTTTATCTTGTACAATATCTCATGCCAAATGACCAAACTCAAAATAAATTCAAAACTTGAAAATTCACACGACAGGAGTTTTTCAGCATCCCAAGTCAATTTTGAGTCATCACAAACTTTAACTAATTTTTTTAAAGCTTGTTTTACTTTTGGAAACTGACTTTTTATCGCTTTAACACTTTCAATATGACTTTCCCGTCGTGTAGTGGACAAAGACTTCAATGTCAATTCATCTACATATTGAAGTAAAATGTTCCATCGTTTTGTAGAATTAGCAAACACATTATAAAGGGCTTGACATGCTCCAAAAAATGATTTAGCTTTTTGACAAGAGTTGGCCATATCACAAATAAATAAATTGAGAGAATGACAACCGCACGACATATAGAAAGCTTTAGGATTTATACCAAGTAACCTTTTTTGTATACCTTGGTGTTTTCCCCTCATATTAGAACCATTATCATAACCTTGCCCCCTCACATCATTAGTGTTTAAATCAAATGAGTTTAATGCAGCTTGTAATTCACCAAACAGACCTAATCCAGATGTATCTTCCACATTTAAAAACTCCAAAAAAAATACCTTTCACATTTATTGGGCAGCTAACAACATCAACACATCTAATTACCAAAGTCATTTGCTCTTGGTGGCTAGCATCAGGGGTACAATCAAGAATCATAGAAAAATATTTAGCTTCTTTAATTTTTCTAATAATTGCACGTCTTACCTGTGATGCCAACAAAGATATCATTCATTTTGAATTTTATGGATTAGATAATGGTAATGTATATTTTTATCTTGTATAAATCGAAAATAATGTTGCACTATTGGATCAAACTCTGCTATTGATTCAAGAAAACCTAAAAAATTTCCATTCGAGTCTTCATAGATTTTTTTTTCATTTGTTTGACGAAATGCCAAATTATTCATCGCAAGACGTTTGACAATTGAAATATTCTTACCATGACTTGTTTCCAATGTTCTGTATCCTTCTTAATCATCTCTTGTAGTTCTCTATCAATTGTTTGATTAGTGCTCAATCTAAATCGAAGTTTCATCCAAGCTCTTAGGTTAGCGAGATGTTCAACATTATCTTCATGTTCTTTAAGTTTTTCACTCAGATGTGCCCAATCATTAACTCCTATATCTGCCAAATGACTTCTTGAACGAACTCTTTTAACCACTTTACAACAAAAGCAAAACACTTTATTCAGTTCCTTTGAGTAAACCAACCATTTCCTATTAAAAAGTTCCCCATTTCCTAATTTTTTATCATAGTAAAATGTGGAAAACACTCTATTATGATTATCCTTAGGAAAATTAATGTTGGTTTCTCTAACAGGACCATTTTCAACAAGCATATCTCTCATTTTTGCATCTAAACTATCCTACACTCTAGGATCATATATATCCAAAGATAAAGAAGGTTCAGGACATTCGACCACATAGTTAGTTTTTTCATTATTTTCAGTAGCCTCATGGTCAAGCGCATTTGTTATATCTTCGTTCACTTCATTTTCAAGTACATTTGTTGTTTCTTCGATCACCTCATTAGACTCGTTTTGAAAAAAATCTTGTACTTCTTCATTAACTTCATTTTCAGTTTGGTTATCAGAAGAAATATTTCTTTTTTTCCAAAGATTTTGTAATGAACCTTGTAAAGATTTTTCTTCTTCTTTTCGTTGTTTTCTTTTTTTTTTCTATTTTGACTACCAGAGGGTTGCTTCTTAGAAAACATTACCGTATTTCAAAAATATAAAATAAAATAAGTTAATAAGAGAGCAAATTAGATGTTTAGTAACAATTTTGGATTAAAAAAAACTTAAATAGATGAAAAATAATGTTTAATAACAATTTTGGATTGTGATATACCTAGAAACAAATTAATTTAAAGGCATCAGAAATCGGTATATCAATTAGGGATTGTATATCTCAAATCAGGGATCCCTAATTAGTAATTACTGTAAAGAATCGGTATATCACAACAACTAGTTTCATAAATCATAACAACAATTTCAAGTATTGTTAACAATTGATAATTAGGGATTGTGATTTATCAAAGGCTACGACTCACAACTGATTGATTTATACGGTACAAACTGATTGATAATTAGGGATCGTGATCATATACAGTGCAAACTTACAGGCTGTCATAGCATACCTTAGAAATCTTCGCCCTTTTTTCCGCTGAAGATTAATGGGAAGTTTTGTGTGAATCCTCCTTCCGTTTGCGTTCATAGGCCCTAATCTTTCTCGCCTATTTCTTTTTTTCTTTCTCGCGTGTTTCTTTTTTTCTGTCTTCGCGTTTTTTTAATCCGCTCAAAGGCGGTTGGAATTTGATGCCCTCTGTGGGCTTCATGCCCTGTGCCCAAGCACTGCTCGCACATGCTGAGGGCCGAGCTTGCGTAGACTTACGCACTTGTTTAACAAATGCGTAATGTTCAACGGCTTTATTTTGCACGTGTCTGTTAAACAGACGCGAGGAGGCCAACGGCTTGATTTAGCAACGGTTATGTCTAATATTTATATTTTTCAAACACTACAAATACACCACCCTCATCTCCTTTCCTCCATATCAACTCTTCTTCTACCACATCCAAATTTACTAAAAAAAATGGTTACTGATTATGATGTCGATGCCGCAAGAATTGGGTTTGAAACTTTCGATTTACAAGATCAAAGTCAACCGTCCGGTGGAATGCTAACTACTTCAAGTTGGAGTGCTAATGAAGACTATGATCTTAGCTACATATACCGCTCACTTTCGCTAGATCCTGTCTGTTGTGCCGATCAAAGTGGTGAAACATTTTAGGGTAGAATCACTAATGCATACAACAGGAAGAACATGCATCGAAATAGAAGTGTAGCTTCCATCAAAGGTCGTTATTGTAAAATTAATCGCCAAACTCAATGTTTTGATTCGCAGATGTTCAAGCTGAAGCAGAGTAACCCAAGCGGATTTGGAAGTGATATTCATATGGTAATATTTGTTTACGTTTTTTATGTACTTTACATCTTAGCGTTGTTAAATAGCTTCATATTATTGATGCAGAGACTTGCCGCAAACAAGTTATTCAAACAAATATATAAACCAGATAGTAAACAAGGTCCTCATTTCTATCAGTTCATGCATGTTTATGTTCTACTGGTTAATCATGTAAAATGGAAATCTTCATTTCAGAAAACAGTCCAAGAAGTCCAATCAAGCTGTAGTTGTGGGAAAGCTACAAGATTCGGAGACAGTTGTAGTCCGAGAGATTCGCAGGACAGTGCAACTATGGGTTTAAAAGAAGATGTTCACCTTACTGATGACCGATATGATAGGCCCGAAGGATCCAAGGCGGCAAAGAAAAAACAAATGGCAGGAGCGAATGAAGGCGAAATCAGAAAACTATGAAAGGAGTCTAACGATATGTATCAGAGCACACTCCAGAGCAGAAGCATTCAGCACCAAGAAAGGATTGATGCAATTCATCAACTTGTTGAGGTAAAACAACGAAAGGAGGAAGATGCATTCATGTTTACGAATATTTCGCAAATGGATGATGCGCAACGCGAGTATACGGAGTATCGAAGATTTGAGATCTTGAGGCGAAGAAGAGAAGGAGGTGTGTGATTGTAGATTACTTGGATGTGAACTTTAGTTGGCTTTGTATGCCCCAGTATGGTGTTAGTTGCAATTTGTTTATGTAGCGCAGGAATGGAGTTTGAAATTTAAAATGGTGTTTGGAATGAAGTTTGAAATTTAAAATGGAGTGCAAAATGGAGTTTGAAATTTAAAATGGTGTTTGAGATATAGATTGAAATTGAAAATGGAGTTTGAAATTTATAATGGACTTTGAAATTTAAAATGGAGTTTGAAATGGAATTTGAAATTTAAAATGAAGTTTGAAATTTAAAATGGAGTTTGAAATTGTAAATGGAGTTTGAAAGTTAAAATGGAGTTTGAAATTTGAAATGGAGTTTGAAATTTAAAATGGAGTTTGAAATTTGAATTGGAATTTGAAATTTAAAATGAAGTTTGAAATTTAAAATGGAGTATGAAATTGTAAATGGAGTTTGAAATTTTAAAAGGAGTTTGAAATGGAGTTTGAAATTTAAAATGGAGTTTGAAATGGAGTTTGAAATTTAAAATGGGTTTGAAATGGAGATTGAAATTGAAAATGGAGTTTGAAATTTAAAATGGAGTTTGAAATGGAATTTGAAATTTAAAATGAAGTTTGAAATTTAAAATGGAGTTTGAAATTGTAAATGGAATTTGAAATTTAAAATGGAGTTTGAATTTGAAATGGAGTTTGAAATTTGAAATGGAGTTTGAAATTTGAAATGGAGTTTGAAATTTAAAATGGAGTTTGAAATTTGAAATGGAATTTGAAACGGAGTTTGAAATTTGAAATGGAGTTCGGAATTTGAAATGGAGTTTGAAATTTGAAATGGAGTTTGAAATTTAAAATGGAGTTTGGTTTGGTATAATTTATTTTAATTTAAAATGGAGTTTGAAATGGAGTTTTAATTTAATATTTCAAATGGAGTTTAAAATTATTTTTGAAATGGAGTTTTTTTTTAAAAAAAAATCCATAGCGACTTTTTTAAATTTTAAACTGGACATAACTTTCAATTTATATTACGAAATCTGAATTTTTCACATTCGTTGGAAAGATATAATTAAACAGATTCCAATGATTTTGGTTTTATTGAAATCCGACTTATAGTGAATCCTACAGATTCAATTGAAATTTAAAATCGAGTTATCAAACTACCGCGTCGTTTTATAGTCCATTTTTAATTAAAATAAATCATACCAAACTCCATTTTAAATTTCAAACTCCATTTCAAATTTCAAATTCAAATTTAAATTTAAATTTTCAAACTCCATTTTAAATTTGAAATTCAAATTTAAATTTCAAATATAATTTTCAAACTCCATTTTAAATTTCAAACTCCATTTTAAATTTCAAACTTCATTACTAATTTCAAACTCCTTTTCAAACTCCATTTTAAATTTCAAACTCCATTTCAACTTTCTAATTCAAATTTAAATTTCAAATTTAAATTTTCAAACTCTATTTTAAATTTTAAATTCAAATTTAAATTTCAAGTTTAATTTTCAAACTCCATTTTAAATTTCAAATTTAAATTTCAAACTCCATTTTAAATTTCAAAATCCATTTTAAATTTCAAACTCCATTTTAAACTTTAAACTTCATTGCTAATTTCAAACTTCATTTTAAATTTCAAACTCTATTTTAAATTTCAAACTCCATTTTAAATTTCAAACTTCGTTACTAATTTCAAACTCCATTTTAAATTTCAAACTCCATTTCAAATTTCAAATTCAAATTTTCAAACTCCATTTTAAATTTCAAATTCAAATTTAAATTCCAAATTTAAATTCAAAATTTAATTTTCAAACTCCATTTTAAATTTTAAATTTCAAGCTCCATTTTAAATTTCAAACTCCATTTTAAATTTCAACATACCATCCGCAAAAACATGACAGACATAACACCGTACAATAATCATCAACATACCATCAGCAAAAACATGGCAGACATAACACCGTACAGTAATACAAACCATATCACAGGACATATAATACAACCATGTCATCATCAACAACACATGTAATATAAAACATGTCAGCCAAAAAAATATATACAACCATGACGCTGCATGAACCATCAGTCAATATGCATAGAAGGGCTACCTCCCCCATTGAAACCGTCATCATTAACGTCTTCAAAATCATCATCCATATGTGATCCATCACCAGAACCCTGCTGCTGTAACTGAGTCTATAGGGAAGCAATCTGGATCTCGTACTGAGCCTGCTGCTGTGCCAAAGCTCCGTGTAAACTCTAGTACATCAACTGTGTGTAATCCAACGTCATACGCTCAAAACCAGCCAATATCCATCTATCATGGTCCATATATAGTGAGTACTGTTAATGAGACAGCTTGTGTTACACAAATGCAGTTTTTATAATGAAATCGCATACTAGTATTATTGTATAACTCTTACGTACCTGATGTGAATGATACAAACCGGTTGATGGTACTCCGGGAGGATAAATAAGTGGATACTGCAACAGAATCTCTACAATCTGACCCTATACGTCATATGCCCTAAAAGTGTGTGGCGGAGGGTCCAACGCACCACTCTGCGTGAACTGAGACGATACAGGCGCGAAGGTAGGGGATGCGTCGGGAATCTGCCTGCTACTGAAGATTGCCCGATATGGTCGGAGTTCAAACCCCGAATATAGTCTGGTAGAGCATAAGCGCGCGGCGCAACTCGAGCCCAATTGGTATCAAAATCTCCGAGCACTGTAAAAGCCTCACCGTCCACCCAGCCTGCAGCCCTCATATTCGCAATATATGATGATTCTACTTGTATATCCTCAAACATCTGATCCCATGGGAGTGGATTGGAAGGAATGTGCTCTAACCCGTATAGTTGTAGCCAACATCACTCCCCCAAATACCAAATGAAAGGGCATGTAGGCACCTGGAAGCATACCCTACGCCTCGAAAGACTAGAATGGAGAATGAGCGCGTGGTCCTCATGATGAGCCATAAAATCTATGTATGTCTGCCATGGACGTCGAATAACGTCATCCCGCTCCCTCAAATCAATCTGCGTGCGCGCCTCCATAAGCTCGTTATGCACACCCTTTGCAGAACGAGCGAGATGCATAGAAGGACCCCATCGTCGTAATCTCGGAAAGTATATGTAAGGTGTATTGATGGCCTCATCAATAAGTCGTCGGTGCATGTTCGCAATGTACTCATAATACCAAAATGGGAGAATATACCAGAAATCGTACAGCTGCTTGCAGCGCTGTACGGCATAGAGATCAAAAGCTACATACAAATAGCCTAATATCATTGTACCCCAATCGAACAAATGCAGTTGCTCTATGTCTATAAGGCTAGCCAAAAAAACCAAATCTTATAGTCCCATTGTTGTTGCTAAAAAAGGTGGAACCAAAAAGGTATAATAAAAAGGCCCTGATAACGGGGGTGCGCATAGCCACAATGGTCTGATGTGCAGTGATATAGGCATACAGAGTAGGTAGGCTAACGACTCCTGAAGAAACGGTATAAGGATCTAAACACAGTAACTGCTCTGAAAAGCTATCAAACTCCTCAAATAATACATCAAAGGGAATGAGGAGACGACCTGGACGACCAATCTCGATACCCGTGAGGACGTAAAAATCCAAAGGAGTAAGCCCTAACTCAAAATCAGCAAAGTGAAATGTGCGTGTAGTAAGCCACCATCGCTCACTAATAGCCTCTACAAGGCATCGGTCAACATGAGTAAATCTAGGTAAATCTAAAAAGGCGCTAAATGGTGAATCTAGGAGTCTAACTAATATAGACTGTGGTAACTGCTGAAAAAGTGTCGTATAACGTGACCAACTACCTCGCATAGCAATATGTCAAACCTAAATGTATGTAAATTTGTTTTAAACATATAATATTAAACAACATTCCTGAATAGTAAAAAGGTTGTATGTAACAGAGTTATAAAATTATACCTGAGGTGTCGCAACAGCAACAAACAATCGGTGCGTAAATGTCAAAGGCAGACCGTGCAATACTCTAAGGCTCGCAGCAGTCACGGTGGCATCTGGTGGGCATGTATTGGTCCGACAGTAGGATCTAACGGAGGATGGATGACCCATCTACCAAACTTAACTTTACGTGGCGGCATTTCGTCGTCGAAATTAAATAAAAAAAATTAAAAGGGAGGGAAATTAAAATTTTACAAATGGAAAAATGGGCATTTCCGCTTGGTATAGGTGGAAATATTTAAGCGGTTGTTGAACAACCGCGTAAACTCTACGCGGTTGCTCAACAAACGCGCGCTTTTTTTTCTTATGGAGCCGGTTTTAGAAAAACCCATGCATTTGTTGAACAACTACGTGTAACTAAGTGGTTGTTCAACAAGCGCATGGACTTGAAATTGTTGCGATTCCCCAATTTCCGGGGTGTGGATAATCGAAAAACTAAAATCCACACTCCGAAACAGTTGGAGATGCTCTTACATGAATTTCATGCATGAATTTCATGTCATAAGCTATCTTCGGAAAGTTTAAAACATTTACATATATGCATATGTTGTAAATATGGTTTTGTTCTTCGGAAAATATTGTTCATATATTATTTTAGTTGTGGGTGATGTTTATCGCTGTAGTTGGGAAGATAATTCCAATAATTTTTACAAATGATTAATGCTTTTGTATCACTTATTTATTGAATCTTATCGGGCTATATCTTAGATTTACATCATCATCTTATATGTTTGATTTATTTCCAATTGCAGTTTAAATAATGTTGTGATGTATTTTTTGGCTGATGTTGAGTCAAGCCAACCATCATGAAGGGAGTTATTTTAAATTTTAATTTAATCTGATGATCTATTTTCGCATTTTGTAATTATGTGAAGATTGTTAACTTCCACTAAACTAAGTATTCTGTAGGTATATGCAGGTATTGGGTGAAGCTTAAGATATATAACTAGTTAGGACTTATGCAGACGAATTATGTTGTATGTTATGCATATTAGTGCTTTCTTTTTAAATGATAAAAGACTTTGTGAATTGCTTATGTATTCCTTGTATACATTAATTTTGTGAACTAGTTATATATTACTCAAGTATGAAAACATTGAATTGGACTAGCAATTGACGATTAAGATGGCTGTAATAAAACGTGATTAGATTAGCTTTTTTAAATCAGAAGCTAATCTTTTGCGTCGGTTGTAATAAAAAACTATAGTGACAATCCTGTTTGCTGCTATGGTTATTAGTAAAGAACGGTCGAAAATACATGACTATTTACGTCGGTAGTTTTGAAAACCATAGCAAATGGCTAAAATTTTGTAGCGAAATATCGATTATTGCTAAGGTTGTAAGTAAATAACCTTAGAAAATAAGTTGATATATTGCGACAATTACTTAAAACTACCGCAACAAAAAGCAAGTTTCATGCGATGGTTTAAAAATTATAGTAATAAACTTACACATGTTGTGATTGCTGTTTTTGCCGCGGTTGTTTAACCGTCACAAAAAGGGTTAAACGACTGACGCAAATGACCAATTTTATGCTAGTAGCTACAACATGTCGATTGGCTGCCCCAAGGGGTCGATTAGTGTATAATCATGGTAATTAGTTTTTCTATGTTTATTCCTCTATTAATTTTGTTTAATTATTTCCAACATGGAAGTTTCATAAATATCATTTTTATATAGCTTAGTTTTGAAAACATCACATATGAAAATATCTCAAAAAATTGTTACAGATGCAATGGTATAAATTTCGTAGCCATACTCAGCCATTTGTGAAAATTCAAAAACTTCCCTTGTTGTATTTAATTTAATTTTTTTATTAAATTTCCAATTAAAAGTTTTTAATGTTATAACATGACGTCATTAAATTGCACCAAATTCACCTTTTTTTAAGAGCATTTATTATTATTATTATACCAAAATGGGAATAGTATCATACCAAAAAGGAGAAGAAAGCACTTCCCCATCGGCTTACAAAAAATTGTCTAGTAGCAGAAACACAATTGTGAATCAAGTTTTTGAAAATCAGAACCATGCAAGCACCAAGCCACCCAGAACCTAACGCGCTCTAATCCATCCTAACGTTAAAGCTCCCATCCATCCAAAACCAAGCTAGCTCCTACCACCCAATAGCCAAAGCTCCAAGAGAATGGAAAAACAAGGATGAACCCACTAAAGGCTCTAATATGCAAGCAGAGCAAGGCACCCTCTTCAACAAAGCAGATCCCAATATAAAACCAAGAGGTCAAGCCCGGATCTTTTAAAAAAACCTCACCTAACACCTGCACGAGGAATAGATCCTGTGGAAATATCAAAAGACCGAGCTAAAGTTAAGGAGCGAGGTTGCAGAGTCCCCAAGAATGGCTTTCCATGAAAAGCAAAAAAGTCATCATCCTTAATGTTGCGAACTATGGGATCTCATCAAAAACACCCTTGTTACGAGAGCACCAAAGATGCCAGCTAGTGAGACAAGGAAGAAGACTGAAGTGGATTGACCGAAGTTTATTTTCGGTCTGCACCTCCCACCAAATTTGAAGCAAGTCATGGAGAGAATAAGAAATACCCCTAATTCCCATCAAACCCCCGAAGAAGGACCAAACAACACAGGCACAAGCTCCTGCGAAGAACGAATGAGCCGATGACTCCAGGTAACCAGAGTTGTAACACCTAGAGCAAGAAACAATAGGGATTCCAATTCTCATATAAACATTAATAAAATAGTAGATGGTTGCTTATATAAACATTATAATTTAAGCTTTTTGAGTGGACTATGTTATCTGAGCAGGAGAAGAAGCAAACATGCTCGTTCTTTCCATCTAACTGGTTGACGCCTTAGGCGAGAGGCAACGCATCTCTTCTATTAATCAAAGAAAGATCAGATTGGTAGTTTATTAGGTCCCATAAGTGCAGGTTGGGGTCTAGCTCATGACAAAGCCAAAGGGCGTAAAGATTTCTAAAAACATCCATTTTCTCGTTAGATGGATGACTTCCCCATTTCATTGCTCGTATATACGACTACCTTTTCACATAAAATTGAAGATCAACAGAGAACATTCCAATTGACGACCTGTGTCAATCTCAAAAGCTAGGATTTAAGACAACTATAGGAATCTAATGAGAATGTTGTAATTAAAAAATAAAGGATAAAAATGAACAAAGAAGTCATATTTTTTGCTTAAGATTCTAGCTAAAGTGGGTATCTTTTCCAAAAATTGATATCATTACACAACTCAATACTTACACACGAATGGATATCTCAATTATTCAAAATATATAATTAATAATAAAACTTCGATTAGTAGGTATACATAAATAGCTTCTTTTCCATGTAAACTACTGCTCCTTTATCTTTAATTTGTTAGACTTCAGGATTTTTTTTTGATAACCTTATGTGTCAACGACTATGCTGAAAAATATCAACTACTTAGGCTTCACCATTAATTTGCTTTGTCATCAGGAAGAAACATGGAATATGGAAAATTTATTTATGAAGGAATCGACTGGGACTCTAGACAATATAGTAAGCTTTTGTTGTAGATAGTAAAAATAGGATTAAGCTATCAAGATCATAGCTTCCTTAAGGTGATTTTTGAAGGCCATAAGTAATTGAAATGGAGAAATTGAAGCGTAGTGAATTAAACGTGGGGCAGTAGTTTGATTCAGTGACGGCAATAAGTGAGGGTTCATGGAATGGTAATTCTAATTAACATCGTCAGCGGTGAGTTAACAGACATTTCTTTGTACTTAACGGGGTAAGCAAGCACCTTTTTGTTTTCTAACGTCCATGTATACCGTCTGTTTAATGTCTGCAGTAAGAATAAATCTTAAATGTAAGATGATAAAAAGAAACTCATATATGTACACAAAGGCACTCATATAACTGGGCATATGTACACATTATTACAAATATGAATATACATGTAACATTGCTATATATAGTTACTCTGGTAGATCATTTGTAATATATAGTGATTATGTTGATAGACTGTACTCAGGCCCGGCCCATGCTAAGGGCAGGTAAGACAAATTCCTAGGGCATCAGTCGCGAAGGGGGCAACGAAAAATTGATTTTTTTCATACTGCTACTCAAAATTCATCGCTGCAGGCTTCCAGTCTCTCTACTATGATCTACTTTCAAGGCTTCTCCTTCACCGCGATAGGCTTCTCCTTCAACGCGATAGGGAGGCGACGGTTGCGGCTCTCTTCTTTCGATTCGGATTTCAGTTATATTTTAAATTCAATTGTATCCCTCTTCTTTCAATTCACTGATGTAAGTAGTTTCGAATTCGATTTCATTTTTGCGGTTTCATTTCTGTTTGCGGTTTCATTTGTGGTTTCAATTTCGAATTCGCTCAATAATCCTTCTAACAAAATTCCTTTTTTTAAGCTTGCTGTTCCATTTTTGTTGCTAGGAAATTTGACTGAATTGTTTCATTTGTAGGAGGGCTTGTTGAGTTTAGTTGTTTTTCATCATCAAGCAAGTATAAGGTCTTCATTTTAAGCTTTTTGTTCCTTTATTGTGGGACAGTGGTCTTCAATTTCAAATTATAGGAGGACCTGTTGAGTTGTTGTTCATCCATATCCATTTCAAGCTTTCCAATTTCCAACTACAATAATGTAAGTTTAATGTTTGTTTTAATTTTTAATATTTGTTGATTACTTTGTTTTGGTTAAATATAATTATTTACTGGTTGGTTACTTAATTTGTTGAATGTATTAAAAAATTCATTGAATGAATATGAATTATAAATTTATAACAATGTTTAAAAAATAATAGCAATGAACAAATAGTCATTTAACGAATTAGGAATGAATTGTGGATTATGAATGAATGAATTTGTTGAATTATGCTTAATGAGTTATGAATGAATTATGAATTAATTTGTCTTGCCTATCTTGGTTTGTTTGTTGAATGAATTATGGATCAAAAAGGTTATGTTGAAGTATTATGGATTAAATATTAATATTACTAGAATTATAATATTATGTTATGTTTTCGAGATAGGAATCGAAAACAGAATTTTGGATATCAAAATAGGAAGAGAAAACAACAGAAAGATAAAGAAGCAAAGTCATTAGTCGGCTCAATTTCAAATTTATTTCAAGAAAGAAAAAAAAAATTCAAACTTCAAGTTCTAGTAAAGTTGAAGAAACTAATTTGGAGCGTGAGAATATTGGTTCTATATAATGATCTGAAATACCCCGGTCTCCGAAGAGGCGGAAAAGAACGGATTGAATTGAGAACATGACAAATCATAACACAAACAGAAGAACATTTCGTTGTTATTACAACACTTTACATCAGAGTACAAGAATATAGCAGAGTATGACTAAATAATATACATCAGAAAATATCAGAGATTAAAATACATTACATAGTAGCGGAAAATAATACATAACACAACTGAAAGAAATACACGGATACAAAGCTTCCCGAATATAGCTCTAGCACAACACCAAAGTGGTCATTTAGTAACCCTTTTTAGCTCCATTTCCTCACGGTTATTATTGTTAGAAAATTATCATTTTTATTAGAGTGATAATGGATTATCACGGTTATTGCCGTTATGCCGCCTCAGTTTTTCGTAAATGGTTCAAAACACAATGGATAAAAAGGTCATTTCGGTTTTATTCTTACTTCTCACGCTTCACTATTGTCTTTGTTACCATAATTCGTAAACTAAATTAGGGATTTCACTTATCGCCGCTGCCACCCTTCTGTCTCGAATTCGAGCGGCCTTCATCAACCTTTGATTCTGCCTTGGATTGGAGCCACCTTCATCAACCTCTTACTTCTTCTTTGTTAAAGACAAACAAGGTATATTTCATTGTTTTAGCCTTAGATTGTAAATTATTACTATTGTTCTATCACCTGCTTCTTGTTTCTTAGATTCGATATTAACTAATTATGTGGATCAATCGGCATCGTCTCATGTTTTTTTTCCTGATTCAACTGTTTTGAGTTTAGTTTTCTGATAAATTTTGGGCTAGCATTTGCAGTAACATATTTTATTTGTTTTAGATTTAGTTTGCTAATATTTTCTGGTTCGTCTTAGACGTTTACGTACCACGTTATTACTGTATACGGTAAATTGTTGTTCCAAATTCTGCTTAACATACAAGCTCTACTCTTGATGATCATCATGAATAGGTTAGTTACATCATCAAAGATTATTTTAATATATTCACCAATGGGTTTTGATAATACAATTGCTTTATTTGGAGCGCACACATTGGGAAGTAAACGTTTTGGAAATTAGGTTGCACTTGATAATACCTGATTCAAAATTATTATCCATTCAGAACTTTAGATCAACGTAATTTTTAAATGCTACTATTTTATTTATTCACTTCCCATCTGCTCAATTAGGATTGGAGGTGGATGGGGAAGTTCAATATTATAAGGAGGTGAAAGACTGAGATATATATGGATAAGTATTGCATAATAGATGATTTAAAGATTGCAGGGAGGTTTAATAATTTGGATTGTAGTTTTCTTCTATATTTACATCGGGAATATTTTGTTATATCAATTGGTGACTTATGCGTTAACTAATTCTATTCATCTTAATTAAAAAACGTTGTCAAGTTCCTTCTGTATTTGCCAAAAAATTGTCTTGCTCAAATATTAAAATAATAATTTGTTTTCAACATAAATTTATCCTTCTCATCCGCATCTCCCGTCCTGGACTCCACTTTAAATCTGTCGAGCTCGTCGCTCGAAAGAAAATGGAGAACTCAAAGTTCGATTATGCTCAAATCTAAAAATAGCTTTTCATAAATTGATTTTGAAGCTTTCCAAAAGATTGATGGTAATGATGAAATTGCTTCAAATATGATGATGCCGCACCTGGTGGTTCTTGTGCTCAAGTTGCACTTTGGATCTGAAACAAGTTGGTATATTTATATTGCTATGTACTTCTACTCTGAAGACTGCTTATGTTCGACAGATGCTTGTTGCTTGAACTGTGTCTTTGACCGTTGATAGATGCTTGCTTCTTGATAAGGGAAAAGGATAGGCTTTGGTTGGGGAAGAGCAGATGATGTGATGCATTGGTGCAGTTCACATTTTCTGGTAAGCTATTTAGAATAACAAATAAGTTTTGGTCTTGGTGTCTGTAATATAGTGTTAGCACGTGGTGAGTGATTATGTGAAGAACTATTTAGTGGGTTTGCAAGAGGGGATGGACTTCCAATTTGGTCGAGACCAAAATGCACAGAGACATTGTGTACACTCAGTTGCACATCTTGTTCAAGCAAAGTTGCAGTAGGTTAGGAAAAATTTAATTTTGATAAAGTGAAGCATTATGATTTTAGCTGCCATGTGGATTGATTATTAGGTGAAAGGAGTATGAGAATTTCATTAGCTATGCTACAGCTAGCAGAGAGGCTGGGATTATTGGCCATAGACATTACATAGCTTTAGAGGATGTGTAACACCCCACATCCGTAAGGTCACTCACAAAGGGAATGCCTTAACTTCAATGGAGCATTATGGGTACTGGGACAGAAATATTACAAGACAGACATACATAAAACAACGGAAAGTAAAGTAGAAGTACTTCAAATCATTTATTAAATATTATTGTTTACAATAAAAGCCCATCAACTTCCAATACCCAATTACATAGCTAAAATATCTGTCTTGCTCAAAAACAAAGAAGCATAAAAATAAATTGTGATATTCCCCAATAAAGCAAAGCAAGCCATAGCCAAGAGAAATCCAAGCCGTACATAAAAGAGCCTTGGAGCTTGGTAAGATCCGAACTAAGCTGTATTCTCACCCTGCGAACCTTGGGGGGGGCAGAAGAAAAAGAGGCAAAACAAAACGGGTTAGTCATAAAGACTAAGTAAGTCCTAGTGACTTTCAGCATAAAAACAGGTAAAGATAACATGGCATGAATAAACTGAAAATAAACATAAGCATGATGACAAGATAAGCTACAAGCACGATGAATCAAGTATAACGTCCCATAATTCCTATCAAGAGTAGCATCACAAGGTTCCTACCAAGTATCACATCGCAAGGTTTCTATCAAGTATAACATCGCAAGATTTCTAAGCTTAATCATAAAAATATTTCAGTGATATCTATTTGCTCTGCACCACCTGACTAGTGTCCCAATTAGTGATCGATATAAAATGATCATATGATAACGTGATCCCAATCC
Source organism: Allium sativum (assembly GCA_030737875.1). Taxonomy (NCBI): domain Eukaryota; kingdom Viridiplantae; phylum Streptophyta; class Magnoliopsida; order Asparagales; family Amaryllidaceae; genus Allium; species Allium sativum. The sequence continues at coordinate 145,670,052 of CM060912.1, read as the reverse complement.
CCGAAATTGTGGTTGCTTTCAGGTGTACATCTATTATTTATCACCTAGATCTAATCTAGGGTTTTCTATCGGGCGCTTCCTAGATTCAACCAGGGTTTACGCGACCTAGGTCCAACTAGGGTTTATGCTACCTATTGAACGCTTATCGGATTTAGGGTTTATGCGACCTAGGTCCAACTAGGGATTATGCTACCTACGTGTGTCATACGACCCCAATGATTGTAGATACCTATGCTGGTCCCACCATGGGGTGTATCATGTCCCATGGTGGCGGCCCGACACAATTCTAGAATGCATAGTGTATACTACTGGTGCCCAGTGCTTGCTTTTTCTGCTCCGAAGTGCGTGCATGCCCGCACTCCTTTAGAACCTACATTGTTGCACCACTCGCTGTCGCTTTGACCGCTTACAATCAGCCTAGTAATCGTGCCCCACCCTGCCTAGTTTCAGGGTACCATGATACACCTATGTGGGTTACTGCTGAAATGGGTCCCCGTTACTAGGGTTTCCTACTAGTTAAGTTTATGGGCCTATATATACAGATATTACACACCTACCCGTGATGTACTTAACCCTCCGATTCAAGCATGTTTATTAATGGTTAAGTTTGTGGGCCTATATTTACTAATATTACCCACCAACCCGATATGTACTTAACCCTCTCACTGATTCAAGTATGTTTATTTAACGGTTAAGTTCGTGGGCCTGTATATACTAATATTACCCACCAACCTGATATGTACTTAACCCTCTCCGTCCATCACGTTAAGTTGGTTAAGTGTTTTCTCTTGTATTACTTAACCCTACCACACATCATGTTATATCGGTTAAGTGTTACTCCTTGTGTTACTTAACCCTACCGCAAGTCTTGTTATACCAGCTACGTGTTCTCCCTTGTGTTAACTTAACCCCACCGCATGTCATGTCATTTTGGTTAAGTGTACATTGACTTAGCCCACCTACTTATCATGTTGTGACGGTTAAGCGTTACCCTCTGTTGTTACTTAACCTTACCACGCATCACGTTATATTGGTTAAGCGCATGTTAACTTAACCCCATCCACTAGTCATATTATAATGGTTAAGTGTTACCCTCGTGTGTTTACTTAACCCTACCACGCATCAGGTTATATCGATTGGGTGTTATCAACCCATTCAAGTTAAACCAACCCATTCAAGTTAAACCAACCCATCCGCTAGTCACGCTATAACGGTTAAGTGATATCAATCAATTCAAGTTAACTTAACCCACCCACTTATCATATTATGTTGGTTAAGTGCTATTAATCTACTCAACCGCACCCACTTGTCTAATTAACATGTTGTATTAGTTGAGTGTCCTCAATTTGCATAACCTTGCCCACTTGTCTAATTAACATGTTAAAATGGTTAAGTGTTCTCGAGCAATCAAGTTCAGGTTTACTTAACCCACCCATTCATGTCATATTACTTAACCTTTCCATTCTTAGCATGTCTGTTTATTGACATTAATTAATTATTAATGCACCAACCACTCACATTAGACCTGTTGTTGCGGTCACTGGATATGCCGGGCGGTTCCGGGCAGAATTACACCACAACTCAGTCTAACCTCGGGTTTAAGCATGATATGACTAACTTCTCACATTGGATCTTATTATTTGCAGTCACTGGATTTGCCGGGCGGTTCCGGGCAGAATTACACTGCAAACTCAACCCAACCTCGAGTTAGCCATGTTCATGTTCGTGTTCATATTCATATTCATGTTCATGTTTCAACCACGTTCATATTTCCAGTTATATGCCAATTACCAAGTTCATAATTCACGTTTTTGCCCCAAAACGTATTCCCAAAGTATTATCATAATTCACTATAAAGTTATGCCATGTTATAGCCTTTTATTTACAATACATGCCAACTACCCAAAATCCAACTTAGGCGCATTCATATTAAACCTCTACCAAGTCATAAATTATCATATACGTTTCAACTCCAAATTTTGCATAATTAACATATGCCCAAGTTCTAGATTACATGTCAGTTTTACATATGCCCAATTCATACCAAATTCACATATGTTCAATTCATGCCGTTTTACATGTATGCCAATTTTATGCCAATTTACACATATACCAAGTTTCATACAGTTTTACATATGTCAAGATTCACGATTTACATGTTTACAAAGCTATGCTCAATTTACATAGATCAAGTTTTATTCCCAAAATTACATGTATACCACGTTTACACTAATTTACCCATAACAAGTTCTAGCCAAATTACATATATCAAGATCCATAACAAATTACATATATCAATCCCAATCGCGCAATAACCATTATAATGACAATACCCAAAATTACCCTGTTTCATGTTAATGGTAAATTATCCCCAAACATCCAATTTTCATATTATGCCTTCGATTCCACCAAACACATATATTCCACTAGGCATTATTCCAATATTTCCCCCGTATACCATCGCACGTATATCGTAGTTTAGGCCTAGGTCCGAAATTGACCTAGGTTCATCAAAAGAAAATAAATAGGGGAAGGTAGAATTTTGCATAAAAATAAGATCAAAGAGAAAAACATCATCACAGGCATGAAGATTACAACTTGATAATAATATCAACATGAATCAAGAAAACTGATTTACAACGGGCTGAATAGATCATGAAATTGACATGAGAATAAAGATAGACAAGTCTCAAAACTCAAGATTCAAGAAGCAACAGAAATAGATCTGAATCGATAAACATACTTAAATCCAATTCCACTTTATTTCATGTCCATATTATAATTAAATATTTAAATCTAAAAGTAACTAGAACTTACAGATCGTGGCTAACGATTTAAGAACTGAATTTGTTGTAGAAATGTTGCGGCGTTGTTGATTTATTTTCTTGAATCATTGTAGAAGCCTTAATCTTCGAATTGGATTGTGTATGAAAGCTTAGGAAATTTATTAGAGGTGGCGGCCATGATCAAGAGGGATCTCAGCAGCATTTTAGTGTAAGAATGATTTGTTATGAATTAGATTAGGTCTTAGGGTGTATTTATAGGTGTAGGAACTATTTAGGGCCTTTAGATCAACCCTAGAATCAATCCGGACCATCAAAACACGTCCTGGGCTTCAAAATGGGTTCTGGGCCAAAACAGGCCGACCAGGTCGACCTGTAAGGGGGGGAGGTCGACCCCCTGGTCGACCTGGGGGGTAGGTCGACCCCCAAGTCGACCTCCTCGTCGACCTGACCCCCAGGTCGACCTGCTTGGTTCTGTGCTGCCTGAAATTTGCTGAATCTTCTACAGGCCATAACTTCTTCATCCGACTCCGATTTTCGAAAACTCGGACTCTATTTCATGCAGAATTCCGAGATGAACGCAATGGCGCAACCCGTTTCCCATAATTCTCATTTTAAAAATTAATTATACCTTAATTTCTTGTTTCAACATGTTATTAAAATTCGGGTTGTTACATTCTCCCCTCCTTAAAGGATTTCGTCCCCGAAAACTTCAGGTTAAGAAGAATGTGTCCTACCATCCAATCATCCATCTACTCAATCATCAATTACAGGCATTCATTGTCCTTAAGAGATTTCTAATGTTGTATGAACATATACAAGAAGTGTGTGTATATGTTCCTTGTCTAATGCAAATGATCAGGCCTGATTGATCTTCTTAATGCAAAATATGTTTAGTGCCATGAGTCCAACATGTACGCAAATAGTCCTAGTCACATAAACATTATATGTGTGCACAAACATCCATCCATATGCAATATCCACATGATAACACATTCAAATTCATAAACAAGTATAAACACTGATGCATATGCAATATGAAAGGTGACTGAGCTGATCTAGTGTCTAATGTGCATGTATATGCATCCACGAGCAACCACTATCAACTGCTTGCAGCCACTTGCAATCCTCAATCATAACATGTCTCAAACACATGTTTACACCCAATTGTTCCTACCTAAAGATATAGTCGAATGATAGAAGTAAGTAAAAACTTTGTGCCCATTAGGCAATGTCAAAACTGGAAATCTACGTCACATATATACTGATTAGGAGAAGAACTCCCTAAGCACCAGCCCCGAAGACCGAAATCAACATCAGGCTGACACCCAAAGAATTACTCAACCCAACGGACCCCCTCAAGCCCCAACATGTATTACCAACAGATGATCCCTATGGGGTTTGCAACAGAAATAGGATTGAGAATAGGACCGAGAGGATATACTTAAAGATAGCATGCAAGTAGACTCTACAGGAAAAGAGGGATCAAGGATCTACTCTAAAAAAAGGAGATATTATGCGTTTATCTAGTCTTCAATCTTGTAAGTTACATTTCCTTGAGCTTAACTCCATTGTGCATTGGCCGTCTTTAACTTCACAATTTCGTCGCTTCTTAATTCCTATTTCCAAAATATGAGTTGGAACTCATTTCACTGTCGCCTCTCGTTCCACTTTCATTTATTCTTTTTCTGGTATACTCGGCTCAAACATAACTACGTACTCATGGTTTCATGCAAGCTCTCCAAAATTCATTAGTGAATCCTGGATCTCGTTTACTTATTATAAGGTATTCCACGCAGAAGAACTATCTCTTGAAAACAAACAAATGCCAACCATGCTGCCAAATGTACTTACTAAGGTGATTTTCTATAATTCATGCATAAGCGAAATGAACCATCAGCCTTAGTGGCGAACACTAATCGAGCGGATCAATAAATGTATCAAGAGATTCTAGGTAACTAAGCATGGCAAAACCCTAAGGGTTAAACTAGACTTCGAGGGCATTATCAAGGCAAGTCAAGAGTCTAACTTCCCTCTTTTCATACTCAAGAATGGCACCATTACTGGATAACCACTCCATCCCTAGGATCAACCCATAGCCCAAAAAAAACATGAGCATTACTTCTAAACTCAATACTTAGCATAGACATTCTCAAATCCAAACAAGTCATGAATAAATGAGCCGATTCCCCAATAGGATTTGAGATAAAAATGGGATCCTCTACTATGCTAGTACTAAGGTGCAGAGACTCAACTATCGAAGTAGAATTAAAAGGATGCGATGTGCAAAAACAAAGTTCTAACGGGATGATAGAAAAGAAAAGCTAAACCTTTAACAAAAACGTTACCACCACTCTAGGGTACGCTAGTAGTGAGAGCATACAATTGCCCTCTTGACGATCTTGTTCTTTGCCCTTGTCCTTGTCCTATAATACTTAACTACATGTCCCTTTTTACCATACTAAAGATACTCTCTCTTATCATGGGTTTTATTATTCCTTCACTTTGGCCTCTTCCCTTTCACCTTTTCCTCCTTCGTGGATTAAGCCATATCAACAAGTTTTTCATCCTTAGGCTTGTTGACAAGTTTCTCGAAAGCTACCTCCATCGCACGACAACCCTACAAAGCTTGAAATAAGATTAGTCGCAAGTAAAACTACTACAGCTACAGATGGAGGTTGGGCACTCCTTTGCCCTCCAACATGTGTCGTACGCCTACAAAACTATGGTGAAAAGAGAGAAAGAAGAGATTCAAAGAGAGAATCAAAAGATAGTGCATATGGCTTTGGAGAATATGCCTTTTTAACCAATCAAAACTTTTCTTATAAGAATGCTTCTTTGTAAATGTTTAGAAAATAATTTCAGAAGGTTTTTAAAAGCTTTGGCCCAGTCTGGTAACCTTCTTCTCTGATACCAAATGTAAAACCCAACATCCGTTAAGGTCACTCACAAAGGGAATGCCTTAACTTCAATGGAGCATTATGGGTACTGGGATAGAAATATTACAAGACAGACATATATAAAACAGCGGAAAGTAAAGTAGAAGTACTTCAAATCATTTATTAAATATTATTGTTTACAATAAAAGCCCATCAACTTCCAATACCCAATTACATAGCTAAAATATCTGTCTTGCTCAAAAACAAAGAAGCATAAAAATAAATTGTGATATTCCCCAATAAAGCAAAGCAAGCCATAGCCAAGAGAAATCCAAGCCGTACATGAAAGAGCCTTGGAGCTTGGTAAGATCTGAACTAAGCTGTATTCCCACCCTGCGAACCTTGGGGGGGGGGGGGGGCGGGGACAGAAGAAAAAGAGGAAAAACAAAACGGGTCAGTCGTAAAGACTGAGTAAGTCCTAGTGACTTTCAGCATAAAAACAGGTAAAGATAACATGGCATGAATAAACTGAAAATAAACATAAGCATGATGACAAGATAAGCTACAGGCACGATGAATCAAGTATAACATCCCATAATTCCTATCAAGAGTAGCATCACAAGGTTCCTACCAAGTATCACATCGCGAGGTTTCTATCAAGTATAACATCGCAAGATTTCTAAGCTTCATCATAAAAATATTTCAGTGATATCTATTTGCTCTGCACCACCTGACTAGTGTCCCAATTAGTGATCTATATAAAATGATCATATGATAACGTGATCCCAATCCCCGAAATTGTGGTTGCTTTTAGGTGTACATCTATTATTTATCACCTAGATCTAATCTAAGGTTTTCTATCAGGTGCTTCCTAGATTCAACCGGGGTTTACGCGACCTAGGTCCAACTAGGTTTATGCTACCTTTTGAACGCTTCTCGGATTTAGGGTTTAAGCGACCTAGGTCCAACTAGGGATTATGCTACCTGCGTGTGTCATACGACCCCCAATGATTGTAGATACCTATGCTGGTCCCACCATGGGGTGTATCACGTCCCATGGTGGCGGCCCGACACAATTCTAGAATGCATAGTGTATACTACTGGTGCCCAGTGCCTCTTTTTCTGCTCCGAAGTGCGGGCATGCCCGCACTCCATTAGAACCTACACTGTTGCACCACTCGCCGTCACTTTGACCGCTTACAATCAGCCCAGTAATCGTGCCCCACCCTGCCTAGTTTCAGGGTACCATAATACACCTATGTGGGTTACTGCTAAAATGGGTCCCCGTTACTAGGGTTTCCTACTAGTTAAGTTTGTGGGCCTATATATACAGATATTACCCACCTACCCGTGATGCACTTAACCCACCGATTCAAGCAAGCTTATTAATTGTTAAGTCTGTGTGCCTATATCTACTAATATTACCCACCAACCCGATATGTACTTAACCCACTCACTGATTCAAGTATGTTTATTTAACAGTTAAGTTCGTGGGCCTATATATACTAATATTACTCACCAACCTGATATGTACTTAACCCTCTCCGTCCATCACGTTAAGTTGGTTAAGTGTTTTCCCTTGTTTTACTTAACCCTACCACACATCATGTTATATCGGTTAAGTGTTGCTCCTTGTGTTACTTAAACCCTACCGCAAGTCTTGTTATACCGGCTAAGTGTTCTCCCTTGTGTTAACTTAACCCCACCGCATGTCATGTCATATTGGTTAAGTGTACGTTGACTTAGCCCACCTACTTATCTTGTTATGACGGTTAAGCGTTACCCTCTGTTGTAACTTAACCTTACCACGCATCACGTTATATTAGTTAAGCGCATGTTAACTTAACCCCATCTACTAGTCATATTATAATGGTTAAGTGTTACCCTCGTGTGTTTACATCACCCTACCACGCATCAGGTTATATCGATTGGGTGTTATTTACTCATTCAAGCTAAACCAACCCATCCGCTAGTCATGCTATAACGGTTAAGTGATATCAATCAATTCAAGTTAACTTAACCCACCCACTTATCATATTATGTTGGTTAAGTGCTATTAATCTACTCAAACACACCCACTTGTCCAATTAACATGTTGTATTAGTTGAGTGTCCTCAATTTGCTTAACCCTGCCCCCTTGTCTAATTAATATGTTAAAATGGTTAAGTGTTCTCGAGCAATCAAGTTCAGGTTTACTTAACCCACCCATTCATGTCGTATTACTTAACCTTTCCATTTTTAGCATGTCTGTTTATTGACATTAATTAATTATTAATGCACCAACCACTCACATTAGACCTGTTGTTGCGGTCACTGGATATGCCGGGCGATTCCGGGCAGAAATACACCACAACTAAGTCTAACCTCGGGTTTAAGCATGATATGACTAACTTCTCACATTGGATCTTATTATTTGCAGTCACTGGATATGCCGGGCGGTTCCGGGCAGAATTACACTGCGAACTCAACCCAACCTCGAGTTAGCCAAATTCACGTTCGTGTTCATATTCATATTCATGTTCATGTTTCAACCACGTTCATATTTCCAGTTATATGCCAATTACCAAGTTCATAATTCACGTTTTTGCCCCAAAACGTATTCCCAAAGTATTATCATAATTCACTATAAAGTTATGCCAAGTTATAACCTTTTACTTATAATACATGCCAACTACCCAAAACCCAACTTAGGCACGTTCATATTAAACCTCTACCAAGTCATAAATTATCATATACGTTTCAACTCCAAAATTTACATAATTAACATATGCCCAAGTTATAGATTACATATCAGTTTTACATATGCCCAATTTATACCAAATTTACATATGTTCAATTCATGCCATTTTACATGTATGCCAATTTTATGCCAGTTTACACATATACCAAGTTTCTTGCCGTTTTACATATGTCAAGATTCATGATTTACATGTTTACAAAGCTATGCTCAATTTACATAGATCAAGTTTTATATCTAAAATTACATGTATACCACGTTTACACCAATTTACCCATAACAAGTTCTAGCCAAATTACATATATCAAGATCCATATCAGATTACATATATCAATCCCGATTCGCGCAATAACCATTATAATGACAATACCCAAAATTACCCCATTTCATGTTAATGGTAAATTATCCCCAAACATCCAATTTTCATATTATGCCTTCGATTCCACCAAACACATATATTCCAATATTTCCCCCTTATAACATTGCACGTATATCGTAGTTTAGGCCTAGGTCCGAAATTGACCTAGGTTCATCAAAAGAAAATAAATAGGGGAAGGTAGAATTTTGCATAAAAATAAGATCAAAGAGAAAAACATCATCACAGGCATGAAGATTACAACTTGATAATAATATCAACATGAATCAAGAAAACTGATTTACGACGAGCTGAATAGATCATGAAATTGACATGATAATAAAGATAGACAAGTCTCAAAACTCAAGATTCAAGAAGCAACAAAAATAGATCTGAATCGATAAACATACTTAAATCCAATTCCACTTTATTTCATGTCCATATTATAATTAAATATTTAAATCTAAAAGTAACTAGAACTTACAGATCGTGTCTAACGAATTAAGAACTGAGTTTGTTGTAGAAATGTTGCGGCGTTGTTGATTTATTGTCTTGAATCATTGTAGAAGCCTTAATCTTCTAATTGGATTGTGTATGAAAGCTTAGGAAATCTATTAGAGGTGGCGGCCATGATCAAGAGGGATCTCAGCAGCATTTTAGTGTAAGAATGATTTGTTATGAATTAGGTTAGGTTTTAGGGTGTATTTATAGGTGTAGGAACTATTTAGGGCCTTTAGATCAACCCTAGAATCAATCCGGACCATCAAAACACGTCCCGGGCTTCAAAAATGGGTTCTGGACCAAAACAGGCCGACCAGGTCGACCTGTAAGGGGGGAGTCAATCCCCTGGTCGACCTGGGAGGTAGGTCGACCCCCAGGTCGACCTCCAGGTCGAGCTGCCTGGTTCTGTGCTGCCTGAAATTTGCTGAATCTTCTACAGGCCATAACTTCTTCATCCGGACTCCGATTTTTGAAAACTCGGACTCTATTTCATGAAGAATTTCGAGACAAACGCAATGGCGCAACCTGTTTCCCATAATTGTCATTTTAAAAATTATACCTTGATTTCTTGTTTGAACATGTTATTAAAATTCGGGTTGTTACAGGATGATAGGGTAGCCTAAACGAGTGGTTCAAGTATAGATTCATGAGGTAAAATGGGGGAGTGATGCTGAGGAGAAAAGAAGCAATACTAGTGCATTTGACAGTGCACATCATGCTAACTCAAATCTAGTTAGGGATTTTCAAGTTTAACTGGGCATGAGTGTTTAGGTGCATGACTGTTTAGGTTCATCTATACATGAGATTTGAGAGCAAAAGTGTGCAGGTGAGTGATGGAGTACAAGCTGATATTTAGTAATGTCACTTTCCTTATGATAACCAACTAAAATTCATTCATTGGACATATTGTAATTCCATTTTCCTTGTGATATTAGAAAGATATTCAATTTTTTGATTATGTTGCATAACAAGTTGATTATCCATAGGTTTCATCAACATCTTCTCATGAGCCAGTGCAATCTTGAATGTGCTAAAGATAAATCAAAACAAACTATGGAGCAACATGGATCAAAATCAATGTACACTTACTATAGTTTTTTTTTTTAACTTTGGATTAAACTTGTTTATTTATTTGTTTGGAACTTTGTTTAATTAATGTAAATTATCTAGTTGTGTAGGTTTGTACATGATTTTATTCAACTATTAAGGAGAGCTTTGAAATAATTTGGATTAATTGAACAGATAGATTGAATAGATAGGATAATTGCCAAAAACAATATTGCGGTAGCCATTGTTATTTTTGGGATTAATTCAGCATTTTACTATGATCTAACAAGTCCAAATCAACTGACAAGTTTGGACCAAACCACACTAAATAGTATTTCTTTAAGTAGTTGAATAACCATCAATTATCATATGATTTGATATCTTTGAATTATAATTGTGTGTCACATTTGTTAACCCTGAACATAAAGTCTAAGACTAGCGCATATAAAAAGATATTTACAACAAAAGCTTCTTGGTTAATGAATTATATGCTATTTGTTTTTGAACGTGTTCGATTCATATATTTATATCCAGCTAATTATAACATAGTCCCCAATTTGTAAACATTTAATGATTGTTGCTAGTCACTTTCATCATATATTTATATCCAGCTGATTATGTCATTGTCCACGGTTTGTAAGCTTTTATGGTTGTTTCCAGTCACTTTCATGTAAGTTACTGATTAACTCTCGTATAGGTAGCAAATTATTTATACATTGATTTCACACTAATTTTGAAATATTATGCACCTTATCTTTACAGATTTTTAATTTAAAGATTCCAGTTTTGTTTGATGGATAACACAGCCAAGTACAACTGTTTTTATCTATGCAACTAGTTAATGTTTTGCCCTATATAAAAGATTTGAATAACTTTTCTTTTAAGAAAATTTAGGTTACTAGCATTAGCATTTGCAGTCACCTTCCGGTGGAAAGAACAAAGGTCCAGTTTTACTCTACTACCTATATTTTCTTTTTGATAATGCTTTCATGTTTCATCCTTATTTGGTTTGACCACATCATGGCAAGTAGCTTTGCTGTCTATGATTCGGTTCATTTCTGAGTTGTCTTTAATCATAAGCTGGTTTCTCTAGTAGTCAAAAGAATCTAGCAATCATAAACTTGTAGTGATGGATCTAGATTCATACCCAGATGATGAGATTTCTGCCCACAGAAATTCAATTTATTGTGATTTACACGTGTATGTTATAGGTAGGCACAAAACTTCTATATTTTGCACTGCCTTTGATTTATGCCATGTTTAACATCTGGATTCATAGCTATGACCATGAGTTATTAGACAATGTTCAACTGCTATGTAAGAGATCTACAATTGTAACTAAAATTCATAGTTTTATAATGGATAGGCATGTTTTTTTTTATTTTCAACTGGCATTAATAAGACCCATTTTGTAACACCCCGCCTCCGCCAGGGTGGCTCTTGCAAGCACTCTGACTTTGGAGGGGCGTTTGAATCAGGTAAACATGCATAATGATATATCAAGGCAGAACAAGAACATATGTATATATGTAAACAGAGTAAATAGCATAGATAAAACAGCGGAAGATTTCAAACCATTTCAAAACAAGTCTGGTACAACATAATGTTAACTTTCCAAATACACAAGTCTAGATAAAAACAACATTACTGAAAAACTGAAATACATAAGTACTATCCCCAAAATAAGTGATAACCATAGCTAGCTTCATGTCAAGACCGTACATGAGCTAAAATCCCAAAAGCAAGCGATCAGAAATCCAGCTAAGCTCCAATATTCCCTCCCTGAGAACCTGGGGGGGGGGGGGACGGAAGAAAAGAGGCGAAAGAAAACAGGTCAGTCAAAAAGACTAAGTAAGCCCTACTACAATCAATGTAAACTGATAAAGTTAACTGGCATGAGCAGCAGGGATGAACATAAGGATAACAACATACTAGCATGATGATTAACTAACAAGGTAGATAAAGGTGTCATCGCATAATCAGGCTTAAGGTTTTGCACCACAGGTGTACTAGCAAACTAACATGACTTGAATAAACAAGTATTGATCCCTTGGCCCAAGCTTTGGCCCAATAACATGAAGTGACCCCGATACGGGGTCCAAAGTGTAAACAAGGAGTGATCCCCAGGCCCAAGTTTGGCCCAACATCATGAATGACCTAAACCAAGGTCCAACTATCACGGTCTAGTCGATCGGCTCCCTAAAGCCTAACTCGTCAAGTGTCGGTGTCATACGGCCCAACTACGAAGTGTAGCTAAACTGTGCTAGGTCCACCCTAGGGTGTATCAAGTCCTAGGGTGTCAACCACTGACACAAATCAATGCACGCACAGTCTAAACCTACTGGTGCCCGTGCCTGCTTTTTCAACTTCGGACCATGTGCACGACCATGGCCCGCCTGAACCTACACCGGCGCACCTACTGAGCCGTCGTTTTGGTCGCTTACATGGCATCCCAGTAATCGTGCCCCTCCCTAGCCTAGTCCCCAGGGTATCATGATACAACTAAGAGGGTTACTGGCGCAAAGGACCACGTAACTAGGGTTTCCTTAATGGGTTAAACGTGGTTAACCCAACCCATTCAAGTACCAAGTTGGTTAAGTGTACCCAAGGTTCATGACTTAACCCTACCAACCCATCGTGTTTAATTGGTTAAGTATTCAAGCGGTCCATGACTTAACCCTAATCATGAGGCATTAATTAATTTAATGCGCCTTAACCTCTCACATTAGACTTTGTTGCGGTTACTAGTTAAGCCGGTCGGTTCCGGGTAGCTTTATACCACAACTTGGTCTAACCTCGGGTTCAAGGTACAACATGGCCAACTTCTCACATTGGGTCCTATTGTTTGTAGCAACTAGTTAAGCCGGTCGGTTCCGGGTAGGTTTACGCTACAAACTCAACCCAACCTCGAGTTGGTCACACTTATCTTTTCTAAGTGTCATGTCCATCATGTTTCCAAAACATGTTACAAATTTTCAAGCAATTGGGTAGACCTAACTTAATAGGTAAATTCCCAATGGGTAGACCTAACTTAATAGGTAAATTCCCAATCTTATGTTTTTATGTCTTTTAAGTTTACCCAACCCCAAACACAATCCCATCGCTTACATATCGCAATAGCGCATAAAGGATAGAAAGAGGGAACTTGGCATAATCACGACATAAAGGTGTTGAAGCCACAAGTTCAACATGGTGGCATATGAAACGTACATATGTTCATATACTTGCATATTACATTTTTAGGCCTCAAAAGCATGCATAAAACCAAACTTAGCATATTGGTGATACATGGTGATAAATGACATGTAAAAATGGCCATAAGTTCGCATCTAGCCTCACATGCAAGTTATCATAAGAGATATGATAACTTACATGTTGCCAAAATGCAACCTTTAGCATAAAGCTTGAAGCTTTATGTTCATAAACCCAAGATAAGCTTGCATAATATGATAGCATGAACAAAATGTTCAACCCAAACTTGCATAACATAACTTGCATATCATATGACAAACTTGCATATCAAACTTGCATAACATAACACGATAAACTTGCATATCATGACATGGCATACTTGCATAACATAACATGATGAACTTGCATATCATAACATGGCATACTTGCATATAAACTTGCATATCACAACATGATAAACTTGCATATCATAACATAGCAAACTTGCATATAAACTTGCATATCACAACATGATAAACTTGCATATAAGCTTGCATATCATACATTTAACTTTAGAGTTTAAGTATGAAAGTAGAATAGGGCTTACAATGCTTATGAAGACACACAAAACTATGACAAAGCCCTTATGCAACCAATTAGACCCAAAATGCAAGCTCTAACATAAAAACCCTTGAGCCAAAATGCTTTCTTTATGATGCAAATATAGAAACTTGACTTGAATGCAAGCTAATGATGCTCATACAAGTTTGAAAACACTTGTATGCATGGAAAATCACTTAGAAATTTATTTAGGAATTTTATGAAGAGAGTGGAGGCCATGAGAGGATTGAGTTTGCCATAGTTTAGTTACTAGAGTGAATAATGATGATTTAGGGTTAGGTTAGGGCCTTATTTATAGATTAGGAAAGTGTTTTAGGCCATAGGATTAAACCCTAGTTCCAATCTCAGCCCTTAAAACCGAATCTGGCCCCCAAGCTCAACACAATCTCTAAATGGTGCACCAGGCTAAATAGCCCGGCTGGACCAAGTCGACAGCCAAGTCGACAGGGCTGTCGACTTGGGTCCAACCAAGTCGACTCCCAAGTCGACAGGGCTGTCGACTTGGGTGCTCTGGCGGGAATTTTCCCGCCTGGCCCAAACTGCCCTAATTTTCCAAATTCAAACTTGAATTTGAAATCTGTTTTTACTTTGAATTTTTCTGAAAACTTCGTTGGGCCTTAATCGGGTCATACGGACTCCGATTTTCGAAAACTCGGACTCTATTTCGCGTATTTTTCCGAGACGAACGTAATGGCATAGCCCGTTTCCCTTGATTCAGATTTTAGAATTACATTCTGCCTCGATTTACATTATTACAGGTTATTGAAAATACGGGTTGTTACATTCTCCCCTCCTTAAAGGATTTCGTCCCCGAAATCTTCAAGTTAGGAAGAACATATCCTGCCATCCAATTATCCATCTACTCAAAACATCATCCACGAGCAATCATTGTCCTTACAAGATTCTAAATGTTGTATGAACATATGCGAAGGTGTGTGTATATGTACTTATCTAATGCAAATACCATCAATGCAAATTATGTTAGTGAAATGAATCCATATGTATGCAATTCCTAATATAATGTATAACATCTATATGCGTGCACATAACATACATCCATATGCAACATCCATGTGATAACACAAAAATTTCCATCCATGAATAAGCGTAAACACTCATGCATATGCAATATGAGGAGTGTGTGAGCCGATCTAGTGCCTAACGTGTATAATGCATCCACGAGTAACCACTTGCAAACACTTGCAACCACTTGCAACCATCAAGCATAACATGTTTCAGACACATGTTTCATCCAAAGGGTTTCTACCTAAGGTTCTCATGACAAGATTAACACGATAAACTAGATAATCAAGACAAACATGGATAGTAAAAGATATGCTACAAAGAGATCGGGAAGATAAGCAGGATATACTCCTCTTTCGGATTACAAGAAATCCCTTCCTAACCCAACCCATATTCTATAAAAGCCCAAAAGGTTTAGTCAACCTAACGGACCCCCTTCAAACCCTGACATGTATTACTAGCCAATAAGTCATACCTCCCGACAGAAATAGGACCGAAAATGGGACCGAGAGGATATACCTAAAAAGATAACATGCGAGTAAGTTCCACCGAAAAACAAGGATCAAGGATATACTCTTAGAAAGAGATATGATACGCGTATCTAGCCTTCAATCTTCTAAGTCACGTTTCTTTGAGCTTAACTCCACTGTGCTTTGACCGTCTTTTACCTCATGATTTCTTAGCTTCTTAACTCTTATTTCCAAATATGAGTTGGACCCCATTTCATTGTTGCCTCTCGTCTTCCTCTTTCACTTACTCTACTATCATTCTTGGCTTAAACATAACCATGACCTCATGATTTCATGCAAGCTCTCCAAAATTCACTAGTGAATCCTGGATCTCGTTTACTTACCTTAAAGTATTCCACGCAGCAGAACTTTTCTCGAAAATACCAATCCACGTTGCCAATGAACCATCCGCCTGCGACTGATAGGCCGTGCTTAGATTCAGTTGCTTGCCCATGACTTCTCGTAGACTATCCCAAAACTGGCTAGTGAAGATTAAGTCATGGTTACTAACTATACTTTAGTGAACCTCGTGCAACTGCTTTATTTCTTGAAAGTAAACTGTTGCTAGCTATGATGCAGTCCTTTCGCTCTTTACCGGAGTGAAATGAGCGCTCTTCGTGAGTCTACCCACTATGACCCACATGCTCGTATTCTCTTCCCTTGACCTAGGCAGTCCATCCACGAAATCCTTCGTGACGCTTTACTACTTCCATTGCGGGGACCTCCAATGGATGTAATAGCCCACCGGACTTTTTATGACTTGGCCTTTAACCTGTTGGCACAACATGCACCTTGGGACCAACTCGGCCACCTCCTCGAGTGATGTGCATCATCAAGAACCTTCTTTCTCTCATTGCGTCTTAGCCATCCCTAGTTATCTATAGCGAGGTGTCTTAACATCTCGCCTCGAATCAACTTGTCCATGATCTCGACTAACTGCGGGTCTTCTTTCTGCGAAGTCCCTGCTTGATCCAGAAGGATAGGTCTAAGCTCAAGGGACGCTACTTACTTCGGTTGCATTCCTTGGAGTCTTCTAATCCTGAACTGCAACTACCTTAGCGGGATCCACCGCTAAGCCTTGCTTAGAAACTATGTGCCCAAGAAATCTAACTTCTCTTCTCCAAAAGTGACACTTGGAGAACTTGGCTTTTAACTGATGCGCTCTAAGCGTATCCATCACCTCCACGAGATGCCTTGCGTGCTCTTCCTCATCCTTAGAGAAGATCAGAATATCATCTACGAAGACCACGACAAACTTGTTCAAGAACTCCCTGAACACCCTACTCATCAAGTCCACGAAGTAGGCGGGTGCATTAGTCAAACCGAATGGTATGACCAGCCATTCTAAGAATCCATCTGGAGTTCTGAACGCAGTTTCGCCTATACTATCCTCAGCTATTCTGAGCTGATGGAACAGATGTTCCTACAAGCCGATCAAACAAATCATCGATCCTTGGCAATGGTTGTCTATTCTCTTCGTTTAACTCACGATAATCAACACAAAGTCGAAGAGAACCATCTGCCTTGGTAGTAAATACTACAGGCGCTCCCCATTCAGATATACTTCATCTAATGAAGTTCTTCTCAAGCAACTCCTTGACTTGCTTTCTTAACTCTCATCTTGCGGGGCCATGTGCCTTACCGGCCACGAAACTATCTTGGCATTATCAACCAGATAAATGCGGAAATCTATCTCTCGTTTAGGGGTAACCCCCTTCACTTCCCCCAAGATATCAGGATATTCTCGGACCACCCTCACCGATTACAAACTATCGATAGACGAGTTGAGGGATTCAAGATAACACAACATGACGGGACTCATAGGGTTACTAGAAATTTTTAGGGTATTACCGAGGCGAGTCATGAGCCTCACAACCCTATGCTCAAAAATCAAGGATGGCTCCAAAACTGGACAACCCATCCATGCCCAAAAATCAACCCATACCCCATGAAACCGAGAATATAAGCATCACACGAGAACTCTATACCCAAGATAGAGATTTTCAAATCCACGTAGATAATAGACAAATGGGCGGAACCCCCAATTGGATTTGAAACACACACGGGATCATTAACTAGACTAGTACTTAGGTGCAAATCTTTCGACTAGATTAGATGAAATAAACTATGCGATGCACCAGAATCAAACAAGGTACGAACTGGAAAATCAGAAATATATACAAGACTTTCACAGAAATACTACCTCGATCGGGAACTGGAGCGGCATTGAGAGCATGGACTTGCCCTCCCGAAGGTCCAGCACGCTGAGTCTGACCTTGCCCTTGCTTCTTCGGGCAATATTTGCTAAAATGTCCCGTCTCTCCACAGTGAAAGCACCCACCCAATTTCATTCTCTTCTTCCTACAGTCCTTGACTATGTGCCCAACAATCCCACAGAAGTTGCACTTTCTTATTTCCTTTGCCTTGTTCTTGTTGCCCTTGTTGTTCTTGTTGTTCTGATTGTCCTGATTACTCTGATTTCCTTTCCCCTGGGAATCAGTCTTCTTGGCTTAAGTATCATTCACCTTGATCTCTTTCTTGACATCTCCTTGAAGTAACGCCATATCAACCAAGCTCTCAAACGTGGCCCCATGGGGAATATGTGACATAGCCAATCCCTGCAACGGCTCATTCAATCCTCTAGCAAAACGAAGAGCCTTCTTCTGAGGAGTATTCACCATATCCAAGCCAAAACGAGCTAACTGATTGAATTTGTTCACATATTCTTTGACAGACATATCTCCTTGTTTCAAAGTTATGAACCTCTCCATTTGCAGATTCTCCTCAGCAGAAGATAGAAACTTAAGCACGAACCTTGCCTTGAAATCGGCCCAAGTCTCAACAGGCCTAGTACCATTGGTGACTTCCCACCAATAAGCGGCTTCATCCTTCATAAGCCAAACCGCCAACAAGATCTTCCTCTGATCGTCTAATCCAAAGATAGCAAATAAATCCTCGGTCTCTTTCAACCAATTTCTGGGCTCTACAAAAGTCTCAGTGCCTTGAAAGTTCTTGCCATCCATTGCCTTGAAATCTTTGCAAGTCTTTGCGAAGTCAGCTTGAGGATGCTGAGGGGGAGGAGGAAGAGGAACCTCAGCGACAGGAGGAGGAGGAACATTAACTACTGGAGGAGGAGGAGGAACGTCCGCGGGGCCGGCTTCGGTCGCCCTAGCCTCCAAAAGTCTCCTATACCAAACAGGTACGTGTACTCCCTCCGGAAGAGCAAAGTTATCGGCCATACTGAAAATGAAGAAAAAGACAGATTCAGAATGGAGAAAAACGAAGGAATTTTGCTAATGGCTTTTTGGGGAATAGCCTTTAAAATAAACTAGACTTTTCTTTGAAAAATACTTTATACTTGGTTTTGAAAATAGTTTTCCAAAAGTTTTCTAAAAACCTTTTTGTTCCTTCTCGTAAACCATATGCTCTGATACCAAATGTAACACCCCGCCTCCGCCAGGGTGGCTCTTGCAAGCACTCTGACTTTGGAGGGGCGTTTGAATCAGGTAAACATGCATAATGATATATCAAGGCAGAACAAGAACATATGTATATATGTAAACAGAGTAAATAACATAGATAAAACAACGGAAGATTTCAAACCATTTCAAAACAAGTCTAGTACAACATAATGTTAACTTTCCAAATACACAAGTCTAGATAAAAACAACATTACTGAAAAACTGAAATACATAAGTACTATCCCCAAAATAAGTGATAACCATAGCTAGCTTCATGTCAAGACCGTACATGAGCTAAAATCCCAAAAGCAAGCGATCAGAAATATAGCTAAACTCCAATATTCCCTCCCTGAGAACCTGGGGGGGGGGGGGGGACGGATGAAAAGAGGCGAAAGAAAACAGGTCAGTCAAAAAGACTGAGTAAGCCCTACTACAATCAATGTAAACTGATAAAGTTAACTGGCATGAGCAGCAGGGATGAACATAAGGATAACAACATACTAGCATGATGATTAACTAACAAGGTAGATAAAGGTGTCATCGCATAATCAGGCTTAAGGTTTTGCACCACAGGTGTACTAGCAAACTAACATAACTTGAATAAACAAGTATTGATCCCTTGGCCCAAGCTTGGCCCAATAACATGAAGTGACCCCGATACGGGGTCCAAAGTGTAAACAAGGAGTGATCCCCAGGCCCAAGTTTGGCCCAACATCATGAATGACCTAAACCAAGGTCCAACTATCACGGTTTAGTCGATCGGCTCCCTAAAGCCTAACTCGTCAAGTGTCGGTGTCATACGGCCCAACTACGAAGTGTAGCTAAACTGTGCTAGGACCACCCTAGGGTGTATCAAGTCCTAGGGTGTCAACCACTGACACAAATCAATGCACGTACAGTCTAAACCTACTGGTGCCCGTGCCTGCTTTTTTAACTTCGGACCATGTGCACGACCATGGCCCGCCTGAACCTACACCGGCGCACCTACTCAGCCGTCGTTTTGGTCGCTTAAACGGCATCCCAGTAATCGTACCCCTCCCTAGCCTAGTCCCTAGGGTATCATGATACAACTAAGAGGGTTAATGGCGCAAAGGACCACGTAACTAGGGTTTCCTTAATGGGTTAAACGTGGTTAACCCAACCCATTCAAGTACCAAGTTGGTTAAGTGTACCCAAGGTTCATGACTTAACCCTACCAACCCATCGTGTTTAATTGGTTAAGTATTCAAGCGTTCCATGACTTAACCCTAATCATGAGGCATTAATTAATTTAATGCGCCTTAACCTCTCACATTAGACTTTGTTGCGGTTACTAGTTAAGCCGGTCGGTTCCGGGTAGCTTTACACCACAACTTGGTCTAACCTCGGGTTCAAGGTACAACATGGCCAACTTCTCACATTGGGTCCTATTGTTTGTAGCAACTAGTTAAGCCGGTCGGTTCCGGGTAGGTTTACGCTACAAACTCAACCCAACCTCGAGTTGGTCACACTTATCTTTTCTAAGTGTCATGTCCATCATGTTTCCAAAACATGTTACAAATTTTCAAGCAATTGGGTAGACCTAACTTAATAGGTAAATTCCCAATGGGTAGACCTAACTTAATAGGTAAATTCCCAATCTTATGTTTTTATGTCTTTTAAGTTTACCTAACCCCAAACGCAATCCCATCGCTTACATATCGCAATAGCGCATAAAGGATAGAAAGAGGGAACTTGGCATAATCACGACATAAAGGTGTTGAAGCCACAAGTTCAACATGGTGGCATATGAAACGTACATATGTTCATATACTTGCATATTACATTTTTAGGTCTCAAAAGCATGCATAAAACCAAACTTAGCATATTGGTGATACATGGTGATAAATGACATGTAAAAATGGCCATAAGTTCGCATCTAGCCTCACATGCAAGTTATCATAAGAGATATGATAACTTACATGTTGCCAAAATGCAACCTTTAGCATAAAGCTTGAAGCTTTATGTTCATAAACCCAAGATAAGCTTGCATAACATGATAGCATGAACAAAATGTTCAACCCAAACTTGCATAACATAACTTGCATATCATATGACAAACTTGCATATCAAACTTGCATAACATAACACGATAAACTTGCATATCATGACATGGCATACTTGCATAACATAACATGAGGAACTTGCATATCATAACATGGCATACTTGCATATAAACTTGCATATCACAGCATGATAAACTTGCATATCATAACATAGCAAACTTGCATATAAACTTGCATATCACAACATGATAAACTTGCATATAAGCTTGCATATCATACATTTAACTTTAGAGTTTAAGTATGAAAGTAGAATAGGGCTTACAATGCTTATGAAGACACACAAAACTATGACAAAGCCCTTATGCAACCAATTAGACCCAAAATGCAAGCTCTAACATAAAAATCCTTGAGCCAAAATGATCAAAACTCTTTCTTTATGATGCAAATATAGAAACTTGACTTGAATGCAAGCTAATGATGCTCATACAAGTTTGAAAACACTTGTATGCATGCAAAATCACTTAGAAATTTATTTAGGAATTTTATGAAGAGAGTGGAGGCCATGAGATGATTGATTTTGCCATAGTTTAGTTACTAGAGTGAATAATGATGATTTAGGGTTAGGTTAGGGCCTTATTTATAGATTAGGCAAGTGTTTTAGGCCATAGGATTAAACCCTAGTTCCAATCTCAGCCCTTAAAACCGAATCTGGCCCCCAAGCTCAACACAATCTCTAAATGGTGCACCAGGCTAAACAGCCCGGCTGGACCAAGTCGACAGGGCTGTCGACTTGGGTCCAACCAAGTCGACTCCCAAGTCGACAGGGCTGTCGACTTGGGTGCTCTGGCGGGAATTTTCCCGCCTGGCCCAAACTGCCCTAATTTTCCAAATTCAAACTTGAATTTGAAATATGTTTTTACTTTGAATTTTTCTGAAAACTTCGTTGGGCCTTAATCGGGTCATACGGACTCCGATTTTCGAAAACTCAGACTCTATTTCGCGTATTTTTCCGAGACGAATGCAATGGCATAGCCCGTTTCCCTTGATTCAGATTTTAGAATTAAATTCTGCCTCGATTTACATTATTACAGGTTATTGAAAATACGGGTTGTTACACATTTTGTTATCCCATATGCATTATGTGTACAATATGTATTGGTGTGATAAATGGGTAAAGGGAAGATTGAATTTTCGATACTGGTTTCTGCTAGTGGGTCTGATGATATGACACAAGGTGTGGTGTACAAATTCCTAGACTTGACTTGGTGCTTCTAGGATGATTTCATAAGTTCGTTCTCACTACTATTGTTTGTTGTCTGGAATATGTACATTTACACTATATAGAGGACTCGTCATTTTTGCCTTACTTGGAAACTTCACTGTGGCTTACATTACTTATGCGTATGAGTAAAAATGCACCGCAAGTACAAATTTCTTATAATTTGATTGAGTTAGTCACTTGGTGTTTGGTGCAATCACAAGTAAATATATGAATTCAGTATATATATTATATATTTATATGTATACATCTTTTTTAATAATCGGAATAGGTTTGGTGTCACACTTTTTTGATGTACACGCAAACTACCGAAAATGCCCTTCAAATAATTAATTTACCTATTCAAATAATTAATTGCCCAAAATTTTTGGCAACTGTCCAAATAATGTGCATGTGAGGAAAAAACGAATAAGCATATGCAAGTATAAATAGAAATAAATAAAATATATATAGAGAGAATGGAGGGAGAGGGAGACATGGGGAAATAGCATGAAAAAAGCGAACTATTAATGCAGATAAAAATGGCAAGGGGAAACAACAAAATGAGGTGGAATCTAAATTATTACATTACATAACATGAAGGTAAATCTGGACTATGAATTCACACGTTTAAATATCACTTTTTTGAGCACATAATCCCAAAATCAAACAATTAACTTATTTAAACTTTCCTTTTACGTTAACACAAACGTATATGTGCTATATTAATAACTCAACGTACAATTCTTTTTCAACAAAAAGATTCCAATCAAGTTTACAAAATTAATGTCAATGCAGACATAAAAGGTAAGGGGGAAACAATGAAATAAGGTGGAGTCTAAATTTGAAATATTACACATGAGAAGCTATTAATAAGCACTACAAGTAAAGCAGCTGAATCTCAAAACATATAAGTAGTTTAATTAAATTCATTAGCCCCAATATATAAAAATACACCCACTAATTTTATTGACCCACAATAAATTAAAATAAACATAATATCACCATTATTACATAACATAGAGATAAATCTGGGCTATTAATTCACATGTTTAAAAATCATTTTTTTGAGTACATAATCCCAAAATCAATCAATTAATTTATTAAAACCTTCCTTTTACGTTGACATTAACATATATGTTCTTTATTAATAACTCATTGATTACAACTAACGTACAACTTTTTTAAAACTGAAAGATTCCAATCAAGTTGACATAATCAATGTCAATTTTAAAATAGAGTTATATTATGCATCTTTCTTAATTTAATAGGTTCAGCATTAAATCAAAAGCGAATCTGTAAATATCTGACGCAGTGAAAACCCACTGGTATGCTGCAATTTCAGTAATATAGTTTGAAAATTTCCAGCCATTCATACATACATGTTGGCTTTTAGAAACTACTCTGTTGTCTTATAAATACTGGTGCTTATATGCTTCACTCTTAATTCTTTTTCTTTCCACGTCTGCTTGCAGCAATTCTCCTCCTACATAAATCATCATCCTTCCATATTTGCTTCATATACATTATAACATAAATATTTTCTTCATATACATTATTATTATTTCACCAAACAATCTGTTGTTTTTTCCTCTAATTTAAAGGGTGGAGAGCAGTAGCATTTGTAGATGAAGGAGAGGATCCGGAAGGAGGCTTTGATATCGAATAAGCTGCGGAGGCAGGTGATGGAGATCCAAATATGGTGGTTGATGGAGGTGTGCGAGGGAGGGGTGGTAGAGAGGGTGTGGTTGAGTTGGGAGAGGGTGTAGGTATAGGTGAAGGAGGGTGCAGTAGAGGGTAGCCTTGCGGACCTTATAGGAGCGTGCTTGGAGGAGAGGGCGACGAGGTGGGACTAAATATATTACAAAATTGTGTCAAGTTTTCTTGGTTCAAACTGAAGAAAGCTTGCAAAGTAAAACAATTACATTTAAACATATTCATTCAGTGTTTTTTTCATTTTAAACCATGGATAAGTTTTGAGTTAAAATAATGAATTAAAATGAATTGGATTTTTTTTTTGAATTTTATCAAATTTTTATTATCATATTTTTTTGAATTGCAAAATCTACGCATGGAGCGCGTGCCACCATCACGCGCGGAGCGCGTGCTGTCATCACATGCGAAGCGCATGCGGTTACGCTCGTAAATATAATGTTGTTTGGAGGAGCTACGTAATTATGTGGTGTTACTGCACTACTCATTGTACAACAACACGATCCTACTACACCATTTATGGTGCTTCTACACCACATAAACGGAGCAGCAACACCAAACTAGTCCTTTTAATTTGATTTCATAATATATGTTTTATTATCAACATCACAAGTGCACTTACCCTACCTTGTGTTACAGATTTGCTTATAATGGCAATTCATCAATTCTGGAATGTGTAGATATTAGAGATGCCATACTGAATTTAGAAGATATATATTGAAGCTTGTTTCAAAATTTGTTGTATATGGTAATGACGGTGTATAACTTGCGGTATTTTGTATAAGATACATGTTGATTTGATATTCTTAGATATTGTGTACTATTGACTATTTGCAACTAGTATGGAATATATTTCTATTTATGTGAACTATATATTATTGCGTATGTAACTGGTATTATTACTGAATATATATATCTACATGCTTTTCGATATGAAATATACGCCAGTGTGTTATTGGTTAATATGGAAAGGGTAGGGAATGGTATGAAGTGTGCAGCTGTTATAACCACAGTTTATCACGGTTATAAGGGTGATAAACCATGAGTACGTCCATTTATCCAATGTTTATAACTGTTAGTACATTCATATAACTAACACTTATAACCGTGAGTACTTCCACTTTTCTCATGCTTATAACCGTGAGTACTTCCACTTTGCTCACACTTATAACCGTTATTACATGCGAAAAACTCACGCTTATAACCATGAGTAAAACATCTGTTTGTCACGGTTATAACCATGATAATATCTGTAAGTAAATTCACCCACACATGTTGGCTAAACGGTTATAAGCGTGAGTAATATAATTACTCACGGTTATAAGCGTGTCAATCGAGCCTTTATGGTGTTGTGTAGCTGTAAACCAGGATCCTGTAAATTGAAATCTGCAAAACCAAAACTACTAGCTGCCCATGTGGAAAGGCACCCAAAGTTTAGGTTAAAACAATAAACTCCAAGTTAGTCATGGGACTGGTGTAAGAACTAAAACAGTTATTCAAAAATTTACTTTAAAGTAAAGTAAATTAAGGCACCATGCCGTATAACACAGAACGGGTTTTCTCCTAAGAATACCAGTTTATAAACAACGCAATGCTTTTCCAAAAAAATGAAGCTATTATAAGACTCAGGTCCCATCACACAATGCAACGCAAGCCGGAGGAAAGAGTTTTTCCTTATAATAGCCGAACATGCTTGGTACGTTTAAAACAAATCATTTTGATATAACTATAAGTGTATAGTGTCAAAAACAACTTCAGATGTAAATGTATCAATCATAGATGACATGGGTACCATATATCATGTCGCCATACTAGTACTGCAATAAAAATCGTACGATGTATTAGAAGTTGGAATTCCATCATGAACCAAGTCAAGGGATCATCCTTACCGAATTCAAGACAATCTAGCCCATGCCTCAGGACTCATACTCAGTCGAGCCCTTAGGAAAATGCAGGCCCAGTCCACACATATGTTAGTGGATTAGTTATTTCTGAACACACGTTTACCCGCCTTATGGGGCATAAATCCATCAGCCCCGTAGTGACCGATATATCGGAGGCGCCTCGCTATCTATCATCCACATAAGTAAAAATGTCTAGGCTCCATACCATGACACCTCTCCTAGCTAGAAAGAAACGTACTGTCCTCGGTGCCATCTTCATCCCATTTCTGGTTCATGCCAGGGTGTGAAGCTCGCGAATTAACACTATATACAAATCTATGCTATTTAAAGTCGTGCTTTGATCATCAACCATAAGACTCAGCTTTTCAACAGAAGCCTTGATCATTTGCATCTCAGCATGCCACACTAACAATTCACGTCATGCGACTGATGTCTATCGATATATAACCTCTAAGCTCGTACATCTCAGAGAAGGGTGTTAAGTAAGAGAATAAATACTCTGCCACCAAACAGATATATATTTAATAGAGATCAATCAACATAGAATAAAATCCAATGTCAGACACATATCCATTTACTAGTTCGTTCTGGATCTGAACGAAACCAGAGGCACCTTATTCCTCGTCCCATATGTCTAATATAGGAGAGAGGTCATCGCATATCCGGTTGATCTCATCACCAATTATTACCTTGTCTTGGGTGTACAACCCAATCAAGACATTAGTAATCATCCAAACGATGTGAAGATCTCCAGTCTTTAACAACCATCTTCATCGTCGACTTATCGTCGTATTAATTATTCATAATGGGATAAACTCGATCTTTCCGAATAACTTGCGTGTATCTTATAAACAAGTGCTATAAAAACACAACATACGCCTCATTCCAATCCAGAGTATTCTTTAATTCAAATATTCACATCTTTAGGGAAAGGTTCCCATTAATTTTATCAAAGATAAATTCTTTTAAATTTATTCTTTAATCTTCCTTTGGATATCAATCCAAAACCAAATTATGGTTTATCAACTAGTCAGGATTATCGAGCCTTACCGAAGTAATCATTTATTTATTAATCCCAATCCCAACCTATTCATCCCATGGAGCAAAACTGGTAGTACTCCATATCTAACACTACGATGTTATCGGTAAATTTAATTAACATTTCACGTTCAGATCTAATTAAAGATTTAACTATCGCTTGGAGTAAAACTGGTGGTACTCCATTCTCGATCATTTCCCAAATTTGTTAATTTAAATTATCATATTCTCATTTCAATCTAATTAAAGATTTATTAAAACTCCACTTAGTTTTAATCTCATAAATCATTACTCAATTATTATTTAACTCTAGGAAATCAAACATGCCACATTAACAATCTACACCGTATGTAACACCACGTGTATTCTATAACAGTGAAATTCACAAATTAAAGTATAATTAATTTCAAATCAAAGAATTAAGGGAAACGAGATATGCCATTGCGTTCGTCTCGGAATTCTGCTTGAGATAGAGTCCGAGTTTGCGTAAAACGGACTCCGTATGAGGGAGATATGGCCTCCGGAAGTTTCAGAATTCAGTTTAAATTCAAACAGACAGAAACAACTCAGAAAATGTTTCGAATTTCAAAAATCGGACCCAGATTGGGCTGGGCGGGAATTTTCCCGCCCAAGGCACCTAGGTCGACTGGGTAGTCGACCTGGGCCACCCAGGTCAACTGGGTAGTCGACCTGGGCCACCCAGGTCGACTACGTAGTTGACCTGGGGGTCGACTGGGTAGTCGACCTGGCCCCTGAGCCAGGTCGAACCCAGCCCCTCCTGGCTGGCCTGGTCTGTGCTTGGCCGAATTTCTGAGCTTTGTCTTGTCACTAGGGCTAGGTGTTAGCTCCTGATTGGTTTCTTTTTCAAACGAACGGCTAATATTAATCCGAGCTCCATCGACGGTTCTAATCAATTCACAAACTCTATAAAAAGGACATAAGACTCCACCTAATTCACACAAATAAAAAATGAGAATGAGACCGTCACGCTGCTGAAGAAAGACTAGGAGCAGCCGTCAAAATTGAGAGACGATTAGGAGTCGATTTAAGAGCTTAAAGCAACGACAACTAAATCAAAACAATGCCTACAACAAAGGATAGCATCTCCAAATTCAGAATTCAGAATCCTGAATTGAAGATTCGTCATACGTTGTAAGTAGAGTGTTATTACGATGTGAATGAATAATTGAGTTTTGATTTGTGTGAAATGAGAAATGGAACTGTACTTAATTTGTGGTGATGATAATTCATAATTGTATGTCGCTATGATTCTAATTATGAATAGATTTGGGATGTTGTGGCATAATGATGTTATACCCATTGGATATTTGCAAGTATATGATTCATGTTGAAGTTAACGACTATATGTTTGTGGTAGTTTATTACAACAAAGTTGAGATTCATGCAAGTATATGATTCACTATTATGCCAACATGATTTTAGACCCTCCTATGTATATTTTTATGATCATGTTTAGTGTAGTTGGATCCATTTGGGAATTATGATTTATATGAATTTATGTTGAAATAGGAATTATGATTCTAGTGAGAAAAAAAGACATAATTTTGTATTAGTGACAAAAGTAAGCATCTTTGTGAAATTGTGTTGACTCTATAAACATGACTAGATTACGTTTGGTGTTATGCCTAATTGAAATTATGTTTTAGGCCTATGTTGTTATCAAAACCATGTGATAATATATGTGACACATAATTTAAGTTAGGTTCACAATTTAAATGCAAGTTTACATGACTAGATTAAAACCATGATTCATGTTTAGGTATGTTTTATGTCATGATTTTATGCTATCACAATGCAAGTTCACAAGTGCCTAATTTATGTTAATTAGTTCGCTATGTTGCAAGTTCATGCGTTCACACACCCCTTTTGATGTTACTTAGAATATATATACACCATGTTCTAAGCCTCACCTTTTTCATGTGGCTAAGTTGGTCTTAAATGTTAAACCCAACATATGTTATATTATAGCGAACGTATAAAACGGGGGTAATGACGTTGGGTTAAAAATATAAAACATATGTGTTGGCATGTCTGACGCATGCCAATGACCTTGAGAACATTTAAGGGGTATAAATTAATTTTACCCAATAAAGATTAATTTGAATAATGGGCTGCAAATATTTACATATAAAAAGAAAAGAGACAAAATATGTAAACTTAGAAAATACGATGTGTTTAACCTGAGGTTGGATTGAGTTGTGACGTAAACCTGCCCGGAACCGCCCGGCTGTCCAGTAGTCACAACAATACCTATCCAATGTGGGTGGTTAAACATTGAGCCCAATAAAGACCCGAGGTTAGACTGAGTTGTGACGTAAGACTGCCCGGAACCAACCGGCAACAGGCAGTCACAACAATACCTGTCTAATGTGAGAGGTTGAGGCTTTAATAAGACAATTAAGGCTGAGTCAGGATTGATAGGATTAAGTAAATTAAATTAATACTTAATCAAATAGAACATGCTAAACTATACAGACTGATTGGGGGTTAGGTTTACAAAACACTTAACCAACTTAGCATGTTGGTTAGAAATAGAAAACCTAGTAGTGGGGGACCCTTTTCAGCAGTAACCCTACAAGGTGTATCAGGATACCCTGAACTAGGCAGGGTGGGGCACGATTACTGGGCTGACTGTAAGAGGTCAAATCGACCTCGGTGGTGCAGCAGTGTAGGTTCTAACGGGGTGCGGGCGTGCACACACTCCGGCGCAGAAAAATTAGGCACTGGGCACCAGTAGTATACCTGTGCATTCTAGGATTGTGTCGGGCCGCCACCATGGGACTTGATACACCCCATGGTGGGACCAGCATAGGTGACTACAACATCGGGGGCCATAAGACACAGTTAACTATGCGAGTAGGAGCCGATCATTAGAAATGGATCACTTCACCCTGATTATGGGGTGCCTGTTGGGAACTAGTTTATAGGGGTGCAGAGATTAATATGGGGTACGATAGTACATTCGACTCTAGACAACTTAACTTAGCTTATAGTGCTTTCCCATTTCCAGTTTGTACTTGTCTTGCTCATTTCTTTATTCATAGACTGAATAGTTCTAGACTTACTCAGGCTTTATGTCTGACTCTACTTTTCTTTCGTCTTCTTTTCTTTCGTCCCCCCCCAGGTCCACAGGGAGGGAATACCGCAGCTTGACCAGTTTTCACATCCAGCTTGAAGAGAAAGAATGTATTGCTTGGATCTCTTTCGTTTTGGACTATGGCTTTGGATAGCAACTATGGGGACTTATGCAGTTTACTTATGTTTTTATGCTTCTTTAAGTTATGAAATCAAGACAGTTATGAAAATGTAATGTTTTGGAAGTATTGTAAGACAATTATGGCATGGTTTGTGTAACACGTATTTTGATGAAATAAAAGTTGCTGTTGTTTTCCGCTGTTCAAAAATATGTGTATTTTATATCTGTCTTGTGTATCTGTGACTTATACTTATAAACCTCCACCAAAATTAGGGCATTCCCTTTGAGAATGACCCTAACGGAGGTGGGGTGTTTCACTTGG
Organism: Allium sativum; assembly: GCA_030737875.1. Classification (NCBI taxonomy): domain Eukaryota; kingdom Viridiplantae; phylum Streptophyta; class Magnoliopsida; order Asparagales; family Amaryllidaceae; genus Allium; species Allium sativum. Next base: position 145,639,489 of record CM060912.1, on the reverse strand, counting down.
TATCAGAGCATAGGTTTACCAGATAAGATAAAAAGTTTTGAAAATTTATTTTCAAAAGAAAATTTAAAGAAGCATTTTTAAAGATAAAATGTTATTTTATTTTAAAAAGGCATAGTCCCCCAAAGCCACAGGTACTATCTTTTATCCCTCGTTTTGAATCTATCCTTTTTGTTTCAGCATGTCCGAAGAACTTAACTTGCCAGAGGGTGTACCAATACCTGGTTGGTTCAGACGATTCTTAGAAGCAAGGGCCAATCAGCCAGGTCCCACTGTTCCTCCTCTCCCAGCTGCAGGAAATCATCCAACTGCAGCAACACCTCTTCCTCCACCTCCTCCGCATGGTAATACTTTTGCTAAGATATGTATAGATTTTAAAGCTATGGGAGGAAAGGACTTTCATGGAACCGAGTCCTTCGTGGCCGCCAGGAATTGGCTGAAGGAAACCGAGGACTTATTCGTCATCTTTGAGGTAGAAGATAGGCAGAAGGTACAACTGGCAGTATGGCTACTTAAAGGCGAGGCTTCCTACTGGTGGGAAGCCACCAATGCAGAAAGACCAGTGGAAACATGGGAGGACTTTAGGGCAAGGTTTGAGGCTAAATTTCTCTCAGAAGCTAAAAGGAGTCTTCAGTTGGAAAAATTCTTATTTCTTAAGCAAGGAAATATGACAGTCAAAGAGTACGTTAATCAGTTCGATCAGCTGGCTAGGTTCGGACTGGACCTAGTCAACACTCCGCACAAGAAGGTTCTCCGCTTTGTCAAGGGATTGAATGAGCCATTACATAGTTTGGCCATGACCCATATACCTATGGGAGCTACGTATGAAAGATTGGTACAGATGGCATTGCTGAACGAAGAGGATAAGGGCAAGAAGGAGACAAAGGCAGAAGGCTCTCAAGGGAAAAAATAGGGTTTACAGCCTAAGAAGACAGACTTTAAGAAGGGCGGGAAAGACAACAAAGAGAAGAGGAAGTGTAATTTCTATGGCAAAGTGGGGCACTTAGTGAAAGATTGCCGGAAAAAGAAGGCCAAGTTGAATGGTGGGTGTTTTTCTTGCGGTGAGACAGGCCACATGGCTAAGGTTTGCCCAAAGAAGCGAGGGCAGGGGCAGAGGGCTGGATCCACCTCAGGGGCACAAGTTCATGTGCTAGAAGCGCCACCTCTGCAACAACGAGGTATAAATACTTTTGTAGAAAGTGTAGTTTATCTTTATGATCACCCAGTTCGCACTTTATTTGATTCTGGCGCATCACACTCCTTTATTTCATATGCTTTAGTAGAATCTTTGCACCTAGAAACTAGTATGGTAAGGGACCCCTTAATTGTTTCAAATCCAATCTGGGGCCTGGCTCATTTGTCTATGATCTGTGTGGGATTGAAAATTTCTATTCTAAGCGTAGAATTTAGATGTAGTGCCTTTGTTTTGGGCTTCTCGGGATATGGTTTGATTTTGGGCATGGATTGGCTATCCAGTAATGGTGCCATCCTTGATTGTGAGAAAAGGGTGGTTAGGCTTCTGACCCAACTCGGTAACACTCTGGAAATTACTTGTAATCCCTCGTATGCGGTTATGCTTAGTTATCTTGAATCGCTAGATGCTTCTGTTGAGAATTTGCAATCGGTTAGAGTGGTCCGTGAATATCCGGATGTCTTCGATGAGGTGAAGGGCTTACCTCCGAAGAGGGAGGTAGACTTCCGCATATATCTTGTAGATAATGCAAAGCCCGTTGCGTTGCCCGTTAGACACATGGCTCCACGGGAAAGGAAAGAGCTCAGTAAACAGGTTAAAGAGCTTCTAGAGAAGGGGTTCATTAGAAGGAGCATTTCAGAATGGGGCGCTCCAGTGGTGTTCGCTACAAAGGCGGATGGTTCACTCCGTCTGTGTGTTGACTATAGGGAGCTCAACAAGCTAACGAAAAAGAATAGGCACCCGCTCCCCAGAATTGACGATCTGTTTGACCAGCATGTAGGAGCGTCTGTTTTCTCCCAACTCGATTTGGCGACCGGATTTCATCAGCTAAGGGTGGCTGAAGATAGCATCGATAAGACAACATTCAGAACCCTCGACGGCTTCTTTGAATGGCTTGTCATGCCTTTCGGCTTGACAAACGCACCCGCTTACTTCGTGGACCTGATGAGTAGGGTGTTCAGAGAATTCCTCAACAAGTTCGTAGTGGTCTTCGTAGACGATATCCTGATCTTCTCAATGAGTGAAGAAGAACATGCTCAGCACTTAAGGGCAATCATGGAAACTCTGCGAGTCCATCGGCTAAAAGCCAAATTCTCCCAGTGCCAATTTTGGAGAGAGGAAGTAAGGTTCCTTGGGCACATAGTATCCAAAGAAGGGTTAGCTGTGGACCCTGCTAAAGTAGTAGTGGTGCAGGATTGGAAGACACCAAGGAATGCAACAGAAGTCCGAAGCTTTCTCGGGCTAGCAGGCTTCTATCGGAAATTCATCAAAGATTTTGCGAAAATATCAGTTCCACTCACAAGGCTGACAAAGAAGAATCTACTGTTCAATTGGGACTTGGATTGCGAGTTTGCTTTCCAACGACTAAAGAGGGCTCTTACAACAACCCCAGTTCTGACGTTGCCAGATGGAAGCAAGATGTTCACATTTTATACAGATGCATGTGGGATAGGGCTAGGCGCTGTCTTAATGCAAGAAGGAAGGGTAGTAGCTTATGGTGGAAGGCAATTGAAAGTTCATGAAAAGAACTACCCGACCCACGATCTCGAGTTGGCCGCCATCGTCTTTGCGCTTAAGTCTTGGCGCCACTATCTCCTAGTTGAGAAATTCGAACTGTATACTGACCATAAATCTTTGAAATATCTCTTCTCGCAGAAGGACCTTAACTTGAGGCAGCAAAGGTGGATGGAGTTTCTTGCCTCGTACGATTTCGAGATCTCCTACACTCCGGGCAAAGGCAACGTAGTGGCAGACGCGTTGAGCCGAAAGAAACTGACCCTAAGCCCGCTGTTTGTTGAAAGACAAAGCCTAGAGTTTATAGTCAGCTTTGACTTTAGGCCCTCCTCCGATGTTGTACCGGGCTTGCTAGCATCTCTCGAAGTACACCCGACTTTAGTGGACTCAATAGGGACAACACAACGCGAAGACCCTCAGCTTGTGGAGACGATTGATAGGCTAATTAGGGGTGAGACTTCAAGTCACCTCAACAGATACTCCATCGACGATAAAGGTTGGCTAAGGCGAGACGGAAGACTATGCGTCCCACAGACAAGGGATTTAGTAAAGACGGTTCTCGAGGAAGCACACCACTCCAAGATGACGATACATCCAGGCGGAGATAAAATGTACAAGTACATAAAGAGAACTTTCTTTTGGAGTGGCATGAAGAAGGACGTGGCGGATTTTATTTCTAAGTGTATGGTGTGCCAACAGGTTAAGGCGGAACAGAAAAAGCCTGGCGGTCTGCTCCATCCTCTAGCGGTCCCACAGTGGAAGTGGGATAGCATCTCAATGGACTTCATTGATGGACTGCCTAGGTCTAGAAGAGGCAACACTAGCATTTGGGTAATAGTGGACATGCTTACTAAAAGCGCCCACTTTTTACCTGTCAAGAGTAAAAGGACTGCCTCATCCCTAGCATGTAACACCCCGAAAATTCTATAACTGTGAAAGTAACAAATTAAAGTATAATTAATTTGAAATCAAAGAACTAAGGGAAACGGGATACGCCATTGCGTTCGTCTCGGAAAAATACGCGAAATAGAGTCCGAGTTTTCGAAAAACGGAGTCCGTATGAAGAAGATATGGCCTTCGGAAGTTTTGAATTAAATTTAAAATTCAAACAGAATAAAATAATATAAAAAAAATCGGGCCCAATGGGCCAGGGCGGATAAACACCCGCCTAGGCCACCCAGGTCGACTGGGCTGTCGACCTGGGCTACCCATGTCGACAGCCCTGTCGACAGGGGTATCGACCTGGTCGAGCCCAGCCAACCTGGCTGGCCAGGTCTGTGTTTGGCCGATTCTCTGTGGTCTGCTTTGTCATTAGGGCTAGGTGGCGGGTTCTAATTGGTCTCTCTATCTAATGAATGGCTATGATCAATCCAAGCAACATCAAGGGTCCTAATCAGTTCCTAACCTCTATATAAACAACCCTAGACTAAACCCTAATCTATTCATTCAAAATTAAGAACATAGCCGCCATGTTGCTGAGGAACGACTAAGAGTAGCCGCCAACTAGAGAGAGGATTAGGGGGAAAATTCTAAAGCTTAAAGAGACCTAAATCAAATCAATTCAACAAAGGAATCATATCTCTTAATTGGAGAATTCGCCGCAACCATTGTAAGTAGAGTATTACTTTGGTATGGATAAACAATTATGTTGGTTTGTATGCTTGAATTGTGGCAATAAAGTAATTCATATTTGTGCGTTCTTATCAATTTGAAATATTATATACGTTTGGATATTTATGAATTATGTTATTCATTATAAAGAACTACATGCGGTAGTTCTATGCAAGTATACGTTTGGAATAACTCGCAAATTATGTAATCCATGTTGAAGCAACATGTGTGTAGTTGATTTAAGTTCATGCAAGTTTGGGATTTTGCTACTATGCCATCATGATGTATATTTTGTGCATAAATCAATTTGTAAGTAATTAAAGCAAGTTTGGTTATTATAATCCATATGAAATTATGTTGAGAATTTGGCATCATGTATTAGGCCATGCTTTTGTACTAGAAAACCTATTTGCGAACTCATGAATATGGCTAGGCTATGACTTATATTTGGCATAATTGAAATCCATGTTAAGTCTATATTATTATATGATGACATATGTGGTACATAGCTAGGATTAGATTCAAAAATCCCTTTTTGCAAGTTTACATGACTAAAGTAAGAATCATGATTTCATGTTAGAATATTTATGCCATGCTTATGTTTGACATTATGCCATGCTTATGCTAGAAATATTTATGCCATGCTTATGCTTTACATTATGCCTAAATAAAAATATAGGTTCATGTTGTAGTTATGACTATGTGATTTTACATGCTCTGATTCATGTCACCTATCTTTTATGACCAAAAAGTATATGTCACTACTATGCAAGTACACCAGTTTCTATTTTGTATTCCCAACGTCATATTGCAAGTTCATACGCTCACCTTCCCTTTTTTGTGAATGTAATCACGCTTTAAGCCTCCCCTTTTCGCATGGCTAAATTGGGCTTTAAAAGGCTAAGCCCAATATATAAACGGACGTGTAAAACGGGGGAAAATAACGTTGGGTTAAAATTAATTAATGAATGAAAATATAAAATAGAAGGGCCCAAATTCAAGTATGGGTTGGGCCCATGATTGGTGTAACCTTTACACCATTAACTTAATAATGGGCCGCAAATATTTACATATAAGAAATAAAGAAGAATGACAAGATATGTAAATGTAGAAAATACGATGTGTTTAACCCGAGGTTGGATTGAGTTGTGATGTAAACCTGCCCGGAACCGCCCGGCTGTCCAGTAGTCACAACAATACCTATCCAATGTGGGAGGTTAAACATGGAGCCCAATAAGGACCCGAGGTTAGACTGAGTTGTGGCGTAAGACTGCCCGGAACCAACCGGCAACAGGCAGCCACAACAATACCTGTCTAATGTGAGAGGTCAGGGCCTTAATAAGACAATTAAGGCTGAGTCAGGATTGTTAGGATTAAGTGAACTAAAGACTTAATCAAAATGGAACATGCTAAACTAAACGGACTGGTGGGGTTAGGTTAGGGAAACACTTAACCAACTTAGCATGTTGGCTAGAGATAGAAAACCTAGTAACGAGGGACCCTTTTCAGCAGTAACCCTAAAAGGTGTATCAGGATACCCTGAAACTAGGCAGGGTGGGGGCACGATTACTGGGCTGATTGTAAGAGGTCAAATCGACGGCGGTGGTGTAGCAGTGTAGGTTCTAACGGAGTGCGGGCGTGCACACACTCCGGTGCAGAAAAATAAGGCACTGACACCAGTAGCATACCTGTGCACTCTAAGCTTGTGTCGGGTTGCCACTATGGGACTTGATACACCCCATGGTGGGACCAGCATAGGTAACTACGACATCGGGGGCCGTAAGACACATGTAACTATGCGAGTAGGAGCCGATCATCATAGGATGGATCACTTCACCCTGATCATGGGATGCCAATTGGAAACTAGTTTATATGGGTTCAGAGATTAACATGGGGTACGATAGTATATTCGACCCTAGACAACTTAACCAAGTTATAATGCATGCCCACTTCCTGTTTATACTTATCATACCCATTTCTTTATTCATAGACAAAATAGTACTAGACTTACTCAGGCTTTATGTCTGACTCTGCTTTCCTTTCGTCTTCTTTTCTTCCGTTTCCCCCCCCCCCAGGTCCACAGGGAGGGAACACAGCAGCTTGACCAACCTTAGCATCCAGCTTGAAGAAGAGAAATGTATTGCTTGGACTTTCCTGTTTTGAACTATGGCCTTGGACAATCCACTATGGGGCTTTTGCAGTTTATCTATGTTTTATTTATGCTTCTTTAAATAATGTACTCAAGACAGATTATGAAAGTGTTATGTTATGTTTTTGGAAAGGATGTTGTTGTAACACGTATTTGACTTTATGAAATAAAAGTTTGTTGTTCTTCCGCTGTTTACAAATATGTGTTCTTATATCTGTCTTGTATATCTGTGACTTGTACTTATAAACCTCCACCAAAATTAGGGCATTCCCTTTGAGAGTGACCCTAACGGAGGTGGGGTGTTTCACTTGGTATCAGAGCATAGGTTTACCAGATAAGATAAAAAGTTTTGAAAATTATTTTCAAAAAGGAAATTTAAAGAAGCATTTTTAAAAGAAAATATTATTTTATTTTAAAAAGGCAAAGTCCACTCCCCAAAGCCATAGGTACTATCTCTTATCCTTCGTTTTGAATCTATCCTTCTTGTTTCAGCATGTCCGAAGATCTTAACTTGCCAGAAGGGGTGCCAATACCCGGTTGGTTTAGACGGTTCTTAGAAGCAAGGGCCACTCAGCCAGGTCCTACCGTTCCTCCTCCCCCAGCTGCAGGAAATCATCCAGCTGCAGCAGTACCTTTTCCTCCACCTCCTCCACGGGGAAACACCTTCGCTAAGATATGTAAAGATTTTAAAGCTATGGGAGGAAGGGATTTCCATGGAACTGAGTCCTTCGTGGCAGCTAGAAATTGGCTGAAAGAAACGGAGGACCTATTCATCATCTTTGAGGTAGAAGATAGACAAAAAGTACAATTGGCGGTATGGCTATTGAAGGGAGAGGCTTCCTACTGGTGGGAAGTCACTAATGCTGAAAGACCAGTGGAGACATGGGAGGACTTTAGGGCAAGGTTTGAGACTAAATTTCTCTCAGATGCAGAAAGAAGTTTGCAGTTGGAAAAATTCTTATTTCTTAAGCAAGGGGACAAGACAGTCCGAGAGTATGTGAATCAGTTCGATGAGCTGGCTAGGTTTGGGCTTGACCTAGTCAACACCCCGCACAAGAAGGCTCTCCGTTTCGTCAAAGGGTTGAATGAGCCATTACACAGTTTGGCCATGACCCATATACCCATGGGAGCCACGTATGAAAGATTGGTGCAAATGGCATTACTGAATGAAGAGGACAAGGGCAAGAAGGAGACAAACGCAGAAAGCTCTCAAGGGAAGAAAGAGGGTTTGCAGCCTAAGAAGACGGACTTTAAGAAAGGCGGGAAAGGCAACAAAGAGAAGAGGAAGTGTAATTTCTGTGGCAAAGTGGGGCACTTAGTAAAGGACTGCCGGAAAAAGAAGGCCAAGGAAAATGGTGGGTGCTTTTCTTGCGGTGAGACGGGCCATAGGGCTAAGGACTGCCCAAAGAAACGAGGGCAGGGGCAGAGGGCTGGATCCACCCTAGGGGCACAGGTTCATGTGCTGGAAGCGCCACCTCTGCAACAGCGAGGTACAAATACTTCTGTAGAAAGTGTAGTTTATCTTTATGATCACCCCGTTCGCACTTTATTTGATTCTGGCGCATCACACTCCTTTATCTCGTCTGCTTTAGTAGAATCTCTGCACCTAAAAACTAGTATGGTAGAGGACCCCTTAATTGTTTCAAACCCAATTGGGGGCCCAGCTCATTTGTCTATGATCTGTTTGGAATTGAAAATTTCTATCCTAAGCGTAGAATTTCAATGTAGTGCCTTTGTTTTGGGCTTTTCGGGGTATGGTTTGATTTTGGGTATGGATTGGCTATCCCGTAATGGGGCCATCCTCGATTGTGAGAAAAGGGTTGTTAGGCTCCTAACCCAGCTCGGTAATACTTTGTAAATTTCTTGTAACCCCTCGTATGCGGTTATGCTTAGTTATCTTGAATCTCTAGATGCCTCTGTTGAAAATTTGCATTCAGTTAGAGTGGTCCGGGAATATCCGGATATCTTTGAAGAGGTGAAGGGCTTGCCTCCGAAGCGGGAAATAGACTTCCGCATATATCTTGTAGATAATGCAAAGCCCGTTGCGTTGCCCGTTAGACATATGGCTCCACGAGAAAGGAAAGAGCTCAGTAAACAGATTAAAGAGCTTCTAGAAAAGGGGTTCATTAGGAGGAGCATTTCAGAATGGGGCGCTCCAGTGGTGTTCGCTACAAAGGCGGATGGTTCACTCCGTCTATGTGTTGACTATAGGGAGCTCAACAAGCTAACGAAAAAGAATAGACACCCTCTCCCTAGAATTGACGATTTATTTGACCAGCTTGTAGGAGCGTCTGTTTTCTCCCAACTCGATTTAGCGACCGGTTTTCATCAGCTAAGGGTGGTTGAAGATAGCATCGATAAAACGGCGTTCAGAACCCCAGACGGCTTCTTTGAATGGCTTGTCATGCCTTTCGGCTTGACAAATGCACCTGCTTACTTCGTGGATCTGATGAGTAGGGTATTTAGAGATTTCCTCAACAAATTCGTAGTGGTCTTCGTAGATGATATCCTTATCTTCTCAAAGAGTGAAGAGGAACATGCTCAACACTTAAGGGCAATCATGGAAACTTTGCGAGTCCATCAACTAAAAGCCAAGTTCTCCAAATGCCACTTTTGGAGAGAAGAGGTGAGGTTCCTTGGGCACATAGTATCCAAACAAGGGTTAGCAGTGGACCCTGCTAAGGTAGTGGCGGTACAAGATTGGAAGACACCAAGGAATGCGACTGAGGTTCGAAGCTTCCTAGGACTAGCAGGTTTCTATCGAAAGTTTATAAGGGATTTTGCGAAAATCTCAGCTCCGCTCACGAAATTGACTAAGAAGAATCTAGTGTTCAATTGGGATTTGGATTGCGAGTTTGCTTTCCAATGACTGAAAAGGGCCCTCACAACAGCCCCAGTTTTAACGCTGCCAGATGGGAGCAAGATGTTCACTGTTTATACGGACGCATGTGGGACAGGGCTAGGCGCCGTCTTAATGCAAGAAGGAAGGGTAGTAGCTTATGGCGGGAGGCAGTTGAAGGCGCACGAAAAGAACTACCCAACCCACGATCTTGAGTTAGCCGCCATCGTCTTTGCACTCAAGTCTTGGCGACACTATCTCCTAGGTGAGAAGTTCGAACTTTACACTGACCATAAATCGTTGAAATATCTTTTCTCGCAGAAAGATCTTAACTTAAGGCAACAAAGGTGGATGGAGTTTCTTGCCTCATACGATTTCGAAATCTCCTATACTCCGGGCAAAGGCAACGTAGTGGCAGACGCGTTGAGCCGAAAGAAATTGACCCTAAGCCCGTTGTTTGTTGAAAGACAAAGCCTAGAGTTTATAGCCAGCTTCGACTTTAGGCCTTCCTCCGATTTTGTACCAGGCTTGCTAGCATCTCTCGAAGTACGCCCAACTTTAGTGGATTCAGTAGGGGCAGCACAACGCGAAGACCCTCAGCTTGTGGAAATGATTGATAGGCTAATTAGGGGTGAGACTTCAAGTCACCTCAATCGATACTCCATTGACGATAAAGGTTTGCTAAGGCGAGACGGAAGACTATGCGTCCCACAGACAAAAGATTTAATAAAGAAGGTTCTCGAGGAAGCACATCACTCCAAGATGACGATACACCCAGGCGGAGATAAAATGTACAAAGACATAAAAAGGACTTTCTTCTGGAACGGCATGAAAAAGGACGTGGCAGAATTCGTTTCTAAGTGTATGGTGTGCCAACAGGTTAAGGCGGAACAGAAAAAGCCTGGCGGACTGTTACATCCTCTAGAGGTCCCGCAGTGGAAGTGGTATAGCATCTCAATGGACTTCATCGATGGGCTGCCTAGGTCTAGGAGAGGCAACACTAGCATTTGGGTAATAGTGGATAGGCTTACTAAAAGTGCCCACTTTTTACCTGTCAAAAGTAAAAGAACTGCCTCATCCCTAGCATCTCTTTACCTCAAGGAAATCGTTCGACTCCATGGAATACCATCTAGCATTGTTAGTGACCGAGACCCCATCTTCACCAGTGAGTTTTGGCGGAGTCTGCAAGAAGCAGTAGGAACGCAGCTATGCTTGAGCACAGCCTGTCATCCCCAAACCGACGGCCAAACAGAGAGAGTGAACAGAGTTTTGGAAGACCTTTTAAGACTATGCGTCCTTGACTTCGGAGGGACATGGGAAGACCACCTTCCTTTGGTGGAATTTGCCTACAACAACAGCTATCAAGCAACCATCGGAATGGCGCCCTTCGAAGCTTTATATGGAAGACCGTGCCGATCGCCCACTTGTTGGTGGGAGTCCACGGATAAGCTCATACTTGGACCAGACATGATCTGAGAGACTTCAGAGAAAGTGGACTTAATACGAAGAAGGATGAAGACGGCCCAAGACAGACAAAAGTCCTACGCCGACAAAAGGAGAACCGACCTTGAATTTGAGGTTGGAGACAGAGTTTTTCTCAAGGTATCACCGCTAAGGAACGTTGTTCGTTTTGGAACCACAGGAAAGCTAGCACCAAGGTTCGTAGGGCCATTCCCTATTATCGAGAAAATTGGGAAAATGGCCTATAGATTAGAGCTACCCAAGAAGTTGGCTGGAGTCCACAACGTTTTTCACGTTTCACATCTCCGAAAATGTCTACATGAGTCCGCTGAAGTGGTAAAGCCAAATATCCTCGAAGAGGCCGAAGTGGAACGCGAAGCAACTATAAGAAAAGTTCCAACCCGCATATTAGGAACGGAAGTGAAGAAGCTACGCAACCTCGAAGTCAAGCTCGTCAAAGTTCAGTGGAGCGACGCCGAAGGAGACGCGACTTGGGAAACTGAAGCTAGAATACGTACTGCCTACCCTTTTCTGTTCGAGGGTACATCCTTGATCTTTCTTTTTCCTTAAGTTGCGCTTTTATCTATCTTTTTAGGTATATTTCCTCGACCGTATCTTTTAGGTAGAAACCCTTTGGATGGAAACATGTAGTTGAAACATGTTATGGATGATGGTTGCAAGTGGTTGCAAGTGATTGCTAGTGGTTGCTCGTGGTTGCATATACACACACAATCTAGGTTTTAGATCGGCTCAGTCACTTCATATTGCATATGCATATATGTTTGCATTCGTATATGGTTGAACATTAATGTGTGGTCATGTGGATGTTGCATTTGTATTGAATGATTGTGCACTCATGTAGAATCAAGAATAGGAAAATTTGCATACATAATGGATTCATGGCACTTACATAATTCGCATTAAGGAGGTCAACTGAATCAGTAGACCGCCTGATCTTGCATTAGATAAGTTCATATACACACACACTTCGCATATGATCATGAAGCATTAGAAGTCTTTTAAGGACAATGGATGCTCGTGTTTGATGGATGAGTAGATGGATGATTTGATGTTAGGATATACATTCCTCCTAACTGGAAGATTTCGGGGACGAAATCCTTTTAAGCGGGGGAGAATGTAACACCCCGAAAATTCTATAACTGTGAAAGTAACAAATTAAAGTATAATTAATTTGAAATCAAAGAACTAAGGGAAACGGGATACGCCATTGCGTTCGTCTCGGAAAAATACGCGAAATAGAGTCCGAGTTTTCGAAAAACGGAGTCCGTATGAAGAAGATATGGCCTTCGGAAGTTTTGAATTAAATTTAAAATTCAAACAGAATAAAATAATAATAAAAAATCGGGCCCAATGGGCCAGGGCGGATAAACACCCGCCTAGGCCACCCAGGTCGACTGGGCTGTCGACCAGGGCTACCCATGTCGACAGGGCTGTCGACAGCCCTGTCGACAGGGGTATCGACCTGGTCGAGCCCAGCCAACCTGGCTGGCCAGGTCTGTGTTTGGCCGATTCTCTGTGGTCTGCTTTGTCATTAGGGCTAGGTGGCGGGTTCTAATTGGTCTCTCTATCTAATGAATGGCTATGATCAATCCAAGCAACATCAAGGGTCCTAATCAGTTCCTAACCTCTATATAAACAACCCTAGACTAAACCCTAATCTATTCATTCAAAATTAAGAACATAGCCGCCATGTTGCTGAGGAACGACTAAGAGTAGCCGCCAACTAGAGAGAGGATTAGGGGGAAAATTCTAAAGCTTAAAGAGACCTAAATCAAATCAATTCAACAAAGGAATCATATCTCTTAATTGGAGAATTCGCCGCAACCATTGTAAGTAGAGTATTACTTTGGTATGGATAAACAATTGTGTTGGTTTGTATGCTTGAATTGTGGCAATAAAGTAATTCATATTTGTGCGTTCTTATCAATTTGAAATATTATATACGTTTGGATATTTATGAATTATGTTATTCATTATAAAGAACTACAAGCGGTAGTTCTATGCAAGTATACGTTTGGAATAACTCGCAAATTATGTAATCCATGTTGAAGCTACATGTGTGTAGTTGATTTAAGTTCATGCAAGTTTGGGATTTTGCTACTATGCCATCATGATGTATATTTTGTGCATAAATCAATTTGTAAGTAATTAAAGCAAGTTTGGTTATTATAATCCATATGAAATTATGTTGAGAATTTGGCATCATGTATTAGGCCATGCTTTTGTACTAGAAAACCTATTTGCGAACTCATGAATATGGCTAGGCTATGACTTATATTTGGCATAATTGAAATCCATGTTAAGTCTATATTATTATATGATGACATATGTGGTACATAGCTAGGATTAGATTCAAAAATCCCTTTTTGCAAGTTTACATGACTAAAGTAAGAATCATGATTTCATGTTAGAATATTTATGCCATGCTTATGTTTGACATTATGCCATGCTTATGCTAGAAATATTTATGCCATGCTTATGCTTGACATTATGCCTAAATAAAAATATAGGTTCATGTTGTAGTTATGACTATGTGATTTTACATGCTTTGATTCATGTCACCTATGTTTTATGACCAAAAAGTATATGTCACTACTATGCAAGTACACCAGTTTCTATTTTGTATTCCCAACGTCATATTGCAAGTTCATACGCTCACCTTCCCCTTTTTGTGAATGTAATCACGCTTTAAGCCTCCCCTTTTCGCATGGCTAAATTGGGCTTTAAAAGGCTAAGCCCAATATATAAACGGACGTGTAAAACGGGGGAAAATAACGTTGGGTTAAAATTAATTAATGAATGAAAATATAAAATAGAAGGGCCCAAATTCAAGTATGGGTTGAGCCCATGATTGGTGTAACCTTTACACCATTAACTTAATAATGGGCCGCAAATATTTACATATAAGAAATAAAGAAGAATGACAAGATATGTAAATGTAGAAAATACGATGTGTTTAACCCGAGGTTGGATTGAGTTGTGATGTAAACCTGCCCGGAACCGCCCGGCTGTCCAGTAGTCACAACAATACCTATCCAATGTGGGAGGTTAAACATGGAGCCCAATAAGGACCCGAGGTTAGACTGAGTTGTGGCGTAAGACTGCCCGGAACCAACCGGCAACAGGCAGCCACAACAATACCTGTCTAATGTGAGAGGTCAGGGCCTTAATAAGACAATTAAGGCTGAGTCAGGATTGTTAGGATTAAGTGAACTAAAGACTTAATCAAAATGGAACATGCTAAACTAAACGGACTGGTGGGGTTAGGTTAGGGAAACACTTAACCAACTTAGCATGTTGGCTAGAGATAGAAAACCTAGTAACGGGGGACCCTTTTCAGCCGTAACCCTAAAAGGTGTATCAGGATACCCTGAAACTAGGCAGGGTGGGGCACGATTACTGGGCTGATTATAAGAGGTCAAATCGACGGCGGTGGTGTAGCAGTGTAGGTTCTAACGGAGTGCGGGCGTGCACACACTCCGGTGCAGAAAAATAAGGCACTGGACACCAGTAGCATACCTGTGCACTCTAAGGTTGTGTCGGGTTGCCACTATGGGACTTGATACACCCCATGGTGAGATCAGCATAGGTAACTACGACATCGGGGGCCGTAAGACACATGTAACTATGCGAGTAGGAGCCGATCATCATAGGATGGATCACTTCACCCTGATCATGGGATGCCAATTGGAAACTAGTTTATATGGGTTCAGAGATTAACATGGGGTACGATAGTATATTCGACCCTAGACAACTTAACCAAGTTATAATGCATGCCCACTTCCTGTTTATACTTATCATACCCATTTCTTTATTCATAGACAAAATAGTACTAGACTTACTCAGGCTTTATGTCTGACTCTGCTTTCCTTTCGTCTTCTTTTCTTCCGTTTCCCCCCCCCTCCCCCAGGTCCACAGGGAGGGAACACAGCAGCTTGACCAACCTTAGCATCCAGCTTGAAGAAGAGAAATGTATTGCTTGGACTTTCCTGTTTTGAACTATAGCCTTGGACAATCCACTATGGGGCTTTTGCAGTTTATCTATGTTTTATTTATGCTTCTTTAAATAATGTACTCAAGACAGATTATGAAAGTGTTATGTTATGTTTTTGGAAAGGATGTTGTTGTAACACGTATTTGACTTTATGAAATAAAAGTTTGTTGTTCTTCCGCTGTTTACAAATATGTGTTCTTATATCTGTCTTGTATATCTGTGACTTGTACTTATAAACCTCCACCAAAATTAGGGCATTCCCTTTGAGAGTGACCCTAACGGAGGTGGGGTGTTTCATAGCATCTCTTTATCTCAAGGAAATTGTTCGACTCCATGGAATACCCTCCAGCATTGTTAGTGACCGAGACCCTATCTTCACAAGTGAGTTTTGGCGGAGTCTGCAAGAAGCGGTAGGCACACAGTTATACTTGAGTACAGCCTATCACACCCAAACCGACGGCCAGACAGAAAGAGTGAACATATTTTTGGAGGACCTTTTAAGACTGTGCGTCCTTGACTTTGGAGGGACATGGGAAGACCATCTTCCTTTGGTGGAATTTGCCTACAACAACAGCTACCAAGCCACCATCGGAAAGGCGCCCTTCGAAGCTTTATATGGAAGACCGTGCTGATCGCCCACTTGCTGGTGGGAGTCTACTGACAAGCTCATACTTGGACCAGATATGATCCGAGAGACTTCAGAGAAAGTATACTTAATACGAAGAAGGATGAAGACAGCCCAAGACAGACCAAAATCCTACGCAGACAAGAGGAGGACCGACCTTGAATTTGTGGTTGGAGACAGGGTTTTTCTTAAGGTATCTCCTCTAAGGAACGTTGTTCGTTTTGGATCCACTGGAAAGCTGGCACCGAGATTTGTAGGACCATTTCCTATCATCGAGAAAATTGGGAAAATGGCCTATAGATTAGAGCTACTTGAAAAACTAGCTGGAGTTCACAACGTCTTTCATGTTTCGCACCTCCGGAAATGTCTACATGAATCTGTTGAAGTGGTAGAGCCAAACATCCTAGAAGAAGCTGAAGTGGAACGCGAAGCAACCGTGAGAAGAGTTCCAACACGCATCTTAGGAACTGAAGTGAAAAAGCTACGCAACCGCGAAGTCAAGCTCATCAAAGTTCAGTGGAGCGACGCCGAGGAAGACGCGACTTGGAAAACTGAGGCTAGAATACGCACAGCCTACCCTTTTCTTTTTGAGGGTACATCTTTGATCTTTCTTTTTCCTTAAGTTGCGCTTTTATCTATCTTTTTAGGTATATCTCCTTGACCTTATCTTTTAGGTAGAAACCCTTTGGATGAAAACATGTAATTGAAACATGTTATGGATGATGGCTGCAAGTGGTTGCAAGTGATTGCTAGTGGTTGCTCGTGGTTGCATATACACACACAATCTAGGTTTAGATCGGCTCAGTCACTTCATATTGCATATGCATATATGTATCTACATTCGTGTATGGTTGAAGTTTAATGTGTTGTCATATGGATGTTGCATTTATATGAATGATTGTGCACTCATGTAGAATCATGAATAGGAAAATTTGCATACATAATGGATTCATGACACTTACATAATTTGCATTAAGGAGGTCAACTTAATCAGTAGGCCGACTGATTTTGCATTAGATAAGTACATGTACACACACTTCGCATATGATCATGAAGCAATAGAAGTCTTTTAAGGACAATGGATGCTCGTGTTTGATGGATGAGTACTTGAAGATTTCGGGGATGAAATCCTTTTAAGTGGGGGAGAATGTAACACCCCGTGTATTCTATAACAGTGAAATTCACAAATTAAAGTATAATTAATTTCAAATCAAAGAATTAAGGGAAACGGGATACGCCATTGCGTTCGTCTCGGAATTCTGCTTGAGATATAGTCCGAGTTTGCGTAAAACGGACTCCGTATGAGGGAGATATGGCCTCCGGAAGTTTCAGAATTCAGTTTAAAATTCAAACAGACAAAAACAGCTCAGAAATAAATTCGAATTTCAAAAATCGGACCCAGATTGGGTTGGGCGGGAATTTTCCCGCCCAAGGCACCCAGGTCGACTGGGTAGTCGACCTGGGCCACCCAGGTCGACTGGGTAGTCGACCTGGGGCACCCAGGTCGACTACATAGTCGACCTGGGGGTCGACTGGGTAGTCAACCTGGCCCCTGAGCCAGGTCGAACCCAGCCCCTCCTGGCTGGCCTGGTCTGTGCTTGGCCGAATTTCTGAGCTTTGTCTTGTCACTAGGGCTAGGTGTCAGCTCCTGATTAGTTTCTCTTTCAAACGAACGGCTAATATTAATCCGAGCTCCATCGACGGTTCTAATCAATTCACAAACTCTATAAAAAGGACCTAAGACTCCACCTAATTCACACAAATAAAAAATGAGAATGAGACCGTCATGCTGCTGAAGAAAGACTAGGAGCAGCCGTCAAAATTGAGAGACGATTAGGATTCGATTTAAGAGCTTAAAGCAACGACAACTAAATCAAAACAACGCCTACAACAAAGGATAGCATCTCCAAATTCAGAATTCAGAATTCTGAATTGAAGATTCGTCATACGTTGTAAGTAGAGTGCTATTCCGATGTGAATGAATAATTGAGTTTTGATTTGTGTGAAATGAGAAATGGAACTGTACTTAATTTGTCATGATGATAAATCATAATTTTATGTCGCTATGATTTTAATTATGAATAGATTTGGGATGTTGTGGCATAATGATGTTAGACCCATTGGATATTTGCAAGTATATGATTCATGTTGAAGTTAACGACTATATGTTTGTGGTAGTTTATTACAACAAAGTTGAGATTCATGCAAGTATATGATTCACTATTATGCCAACATGATTTTTGACCCTCCTATGTATATTTTTATGATCATGTTTAGTGTAGTTAGATCCATTTGGGTATTATGATTTATATGAATTTATGTTGAAATAGGAATTATGATTCTAGTGAGAAAAAAAAAGACATACTTTTGTATTAGTGACAAAAGTAAGCATCTTTGTGAACTTGTGTTGACTCTATAAACATGACTAGATTACGTTTGGTGTTATGCCTAATTGAAATTATGTTTTAGGCCTATGTTGTTATCAAAACCATGTGATAATATATGTGACACATAATTTAAGTTAGGTTCACAATTTAAATGCAAGTTTACATGACTAGATTAAAACCATGATTCATGTTTAGGTATGTTTTATGTCATGATTTTATGCTATCACAATGCAAGTTCACAAGTTCCTAATTTATGTTAATTAGTTCGCTATGTTGCAAGTTCATGCGTTCACACACCCCTTTTGATGTTACTTAGAATATATATACACCATGTTCTAAGCCTTCCCCTTTTCATGTGGCTAAGTTGGGCTTAAATGTTAAACCCAACATATGTTATATTATAGCGAACGTATAAAACGGGGGTAATGACGTTGGGTTAAAAATATAAAACATATGTGTTGGCATGTCTGACGCATGCCAATGACCTTGAGAACATTTAAGGGGTATAAATTAATTTTACCCAATAAAGATGAATTTGAATAATGGGCTGCAAATATTTACGTATAAAAAGAAAAGAGACAAAATATGTAAACTTAGAAAATACGATGTGTTTAACCCGAGGTTGGATTGAGTTGTGACGTAAACCTGCCCGGAACCGCCCGGCTGTCCAGTAGTCACAACAATACCTATCCAATGTGGGTGGTTAAACATTGAGCCCAATAATGACCCGAGGTTAGACTGAGTTGTGACGTAAGACTGCCCGGAACCAACCGGCAACAGGCAGTCACAACAATACCTGTCTAATGTGAGAGGTCGAGGCTTTAATAAGACAATTAAGGCTGAGTCAGGATTGATAGGAATTAATACTTAATCAAATAGAACATGCTAAACTATACAGACTGATTGAGGGTTAGGTTTACAAAACACTTAACCAACTTAGCATGTTGGCTAGAAATAGAAAACCTAGTAGCGGGGGACCCTTTTCAGCAGTAACCCTACAAGGTGTATCAGGATACCCTGAACTAGGCAGGGTGGGGCACGATTACTGGGCTGACTGTAAGAGGTCAAATCGACGGCGGTGGTGCAGTAGTGTAGGTTCTAACGGGGTGCGGGCGTGCACACACTCCGGCGCAGAAAAATTAGGCACTGGGCACCAGTAGTATACCTGTGCATTCTAGGATTGTGTCGGGCCGCCACCATGGGACTTGATACACCCCATGGCGGGACCAACATAGGTGACTACAACATCGGGGGCCGTATGACACATGTAACTATGCGAGTAGGAGCCGATCATTAGAAATGGATCGCTTCACCCTGATTATGGGGTGCCTGTTGGGAACTAGTTTATAGGGGTGCAGAGATTAATATGGGGTACGATAGTACATTCGACTCTAGACAACTTAACTTAGCTTATAGTGCTTTCCCATTTCCAGTTTGTACTTGTCATGCTCATTTCTTTATTCATAGACTGAATAGTCCTAGACTTACTCAGGCTTTATGTCTGACTCTACTTTTCTTTTGTCTTCTTTTCTTTCGTTCCCCCCCCCCTCCCAGGTCCACAGGGAGGGAATACCGCAGCTTGACCAGTTTTCACATCCAACTTGAAGAGAAAGAATGTATTGCTTGGATCTCTTTCGTTTTGGACGATGGCTTTGGATAACAACTATGGGGACTTATGCAGTTTACTTATGTTTTTATGCTTCTTTAAGTTATGAAATCAAGACAGTTATGAAAATGTAATGTTTTGGAAGTATTGTAAGACAATTATGGCATGGTTTGTGTAACACGTATTTTGATGAAATAAAAGTTGCTGTTGTTTTCCGCTGTTCAAAAATATGTGTATTTTATATCTGTCTTGTGTATCTGTGACTTATACTTATAAACCTCCACCAAAATTAGGGCATTCCCTTTGAGAGTGACCCTAACGGAGGTGGGGTGTTTCACCGTACCATTGATTTCTACCGATATATAACCTCTAAGCTCAGACGTCTCAGAGAAGGGTGTTAAGCAAAAAAAATAAATTCTCTGCCACCAAATAGACATATATTTAACAGAGATCAACAATACAGTTCGAAATACAATGTTAGACATGTAATCCTGTCTTTAGCAGGGTTATAGAACCATTTAAACAGTGTTCACGATAAACCTAAAATCTCATTCCATTCATTATGGAATCTTCACGGAAAACAAGTCAATATATATAATCGATATAAATTTCCGTATCCAACCAATAATATAAATGGAATAACGGTAAAGCTTTTTAAATTCCATATATAGTAATGGTCTTCCTCCACAGAAGCTCACTTCGATTATTACCAAACCGAATTCCATTCCAATTTATCTTATTAAATTGGAAAATTTCCATTAAATCTTAATAAAAGATTTACATATATTCCAAATCACATTACACTGTAAATCGGGTTAAAGAATGAATGTCGTTAAAAATACAATTCATAATAAACCCAATTCACATTCCATTTTATTCCAGTTACTAAATATAACTGGAAACTCTAATAATATTGATTAAAAGATTTATTCTTTTCACAAGGGGTTTAAGAACAGTTTTACTGAAGACACCATTCACGACAAACCCAAAATCCACTTTGATATTAAATATAAGGCTCTAAACAGAAATTATATCGGCTTGTATTCAATAACAAATTCTGAAACCAACACATATCATATGGGGAATAACGATACATATCTATCTTCCAGATTCCTCCACAATATCTGTATAGTCACAGAATCCAATATCGAAATCTCCAGAAGATGATTTCTATTCAAATCCATTCCAATTCATACATTGGAAAATTCTGGTTAGATTAAGACCATTCACAAATCCAATTTATTTATTTAAAAACGTTGGATTATCTTTCTAGTTATCAACTAGTTCATTTTGATAAAAATATATTTTTATCTATACAAATGTGGAGTTTTTCATTTAAATTCTTTCCAAATCATTTATCATAATTTTGCACAAATTATAAATATTTTTAATAATTTTATTAAGGCACTTTGAGCCGATTTCCATAAATGGTCATCGAACTGCACATACAGCGACCTTTTCCACATTTGATTTGGACATAATTCCAAATCCAACCGTTAGATTTCAAATCACTTGTATTTGTTGGAAAGCTCTTTTCAATACGAAACAAAATGTTCTGGTTTTAGGAGAATCCGACGGTCGGATTTCCTGTAATGTCAATTCGAAGTCAGTGGTCAAATTTGCGAACGGTTGCGGCGTGTTCTATTCAAGCCATTTAATATATATAACATATATATTATATATATTTGGTCGATTTCTGTTTAAAACGTATTTTATAAATCCAGTTTAAAACGATTCCCACTTTCACTTCAATTTTAAATCAAAATTGAATATTTCTTATCATTATAATATTTAAATGATAATATTTTTAAAATATCAGATTTTGAAATCATTTACTTTTCGATATTCATTATAAAAATGAATAAAATCGATATAAATATCGTTTACGATAAAATGGCGCAAATCTAATCAACACGGCTTCAAACATTTCAGTATCTTCGTGTCCATCCCAAATCGGACATCAAAATCATATTTTAATCCTTTACAGAATATTATTTTAAAATATTCATTATTTTAAAATATTCATTATTTGAAAATATTCGTTATTTTTGAATTGGAATCAGACCCAACCAATTACCATATAACGTTAGTTATATGGATTTTATACACCACATGCACACAACAACAACGATAAACAATCAACCATCATCCAGAGTGCATTACACAACTGCATAAGCATTAAATATTAATAATTAACGCTTACAACAGTCCGTCAACCAATCGATTGACATACAACTAAGCAATTGTGATTAGTGTACGTCAAATATCATTCCAATACCCATGTGGGGTTTCAGCCAACAAATACTGAATATTATTTGTGCAATTGGGCGATGTGCAAAATTTATCGTCCCAATCAATATTAGTTAAATGTGTGTACATAAATAAATCGTTAGATTTGTAAATGAATATTTACTTTCATTTCAGGAGAATTTTATGCCATTCATATATACGTTAATAATTATATTTTTAACGATAAAATATTTTTTCAACACTTGACTATTTTTAATAGTTCATTCATATAATAAAAATGATATTTTTATTGTTCAAACATTTTATTCAACACATGAATATTTTAATTAGTTCATATTCACATTAAAAATGATATTTTTATTGATTACGCATTTTATTTAACACATGAATATTTACAACCACAATATAGTCAATTACACCACAATTCGATTCAAACAAACATCCATGGTTTGTACAATAAAATAGTGTCAGGGGCTTCTAAGCCCCGTCTGTATCCTAGTATACATTGGGATCCACTCCGTCATTCTTTAGCTGGCGATTCTGGTACCGCTCGGATCTGAATTTGTCTAAAATTCTTAGTGCTCCAAATTGGACCCGTTTAGTCTTGTTGTGAAGCTCTCGTCCCCACGATCCTAACAGATCCAGTTTCGTTGAATTTGGACCTCATACAGAAAAGTTACACTATTATTTACGTTGCGATAATTAAACGAAGAATTAATTAATTAAATTATAACCTTAATCTCGTTACCCCCTCACGTCGACCTTCGGCAAACCCATCGCTGGAGGAAAAAGAACCCGTCGCACCACCATTCGTGCAACTGAACCTCCATCAACACACCCACACTGTGCGCCATCGCCCCAGCCTCCACCGTCTTGAACGCCGCCCTTCCCGGTGGCCCCAACATCTCGAAATTATCACCCAAAGACAATGGTTTTAGGCACAAAAATAGAGCACCACACCCCCTTAAACGCCATTATTACCGTTGAGAATGTAGAGCTCGACGAGCTCCCTACATTTGCTTCAGGAAATTTCCAAAATTATGGAGCGGTTTTGGTGCGATTGAGGAATCAATTTCGGAGCTTTTGGGCCTTTAATTGCATAGAGAGAGGCGACGGCTGATGATAAATGAATTAGGGTTTATTTAAAATCCTATTGGCCCATATAATTATAATATATTTAAATTATTATTTAATTCCAAAAATAGTTGTTTATTGATACGAACTCCAAGTCGAACACAACGAGTGTCGTCCCTAGCGTAATACCCCTATTCCGGGCACAATGAAATAAGTTTCGCAAGTCTGTTCGACTGTTTCAGTTAGTTTTTATTAAAATTAAAATATAACTTAGTATATATTAATTTAAACGTACATTTTAATTTAACGGGGCCACAAACTGACCCCAAAAATTACAGAAAAATTATATCTGGCTAGGTTTTGATGACACGGTCCTAATAAAACTAATTTCGTCAAATTTGGAGGCAATTTGAAAAATGGCCATTTCCCAGTTGATTAAATTCAAACTAAAAGTACCAAACGCGTTTAAATTCACCACGCTCACATATTAATTCCAAAAATTATGAAAATTGAAATCTAGCAATAATTTGACATTCCAGATCCAACAAAAGTAGTTTCGTCAAAAACGGAGGTCATTTGCAAAATGGCTATTTTTAAGGGCTATATATTATATTAAAATATATATAAATTTCATAGCGACTATTTTGAATTTTAAACTGGACATAACTTTCAATTTATATTATGAAATCCCAATTTTTCACATTCGTTAGAAAGATATAATTAAACAGATTCAAATGTTTCTGATTTTACTAAAATCCGATTTATATTGAATTATGTACATTTAATTTAAATTTAAAATCGAATTTTTAAACTACAGCACCATTTCAAACTCCGTTTATAATTAAAATAAATTCATACATTATAATTCTATTCAAAATAAAATTTCAGTCGTTATTATTCAAAATAAATCATTTTAAATATTCAAAATCCATTAAAATAGCTAAAATAAAAATTTTAGTTTGGTTCTGAAACTCTGGGTTGTTACAATCTTCCCCACTTAAAATCTTTTCATCCTCGAAAAGGAGCGGAGCTGAAAGTTGTTTAACCAACCAACTCAACTTTCATTCTGGCATTTATTCTTCAACTTTTTAGTTTCTAAGAATTTTCTAATTTATCAAAAATTTGGCTAACACCCTAATTTTTCGAAAAATTTCACCATAACCTCCTCTGTACGGGGAGACCTTTAAAACCGCAACTTGCCTCATAGGGCCCTCATCAATCCAAAAGAAAAAGAAAAAGCCAAGCGGCTCATAAAATCCCCAAAACCCAATAAATATAGTAAACATGTATAGGCATACAATTTATTCCTCTTTTTAGTTTCCTTGCTACGACCTGTTCATTATATACACATGTACATATGCGCAATTCCATTCAATTTTCAATTCAGTTCAATATTTGATTCAATTTGGCCTAGTTTTCCTTTCATTCACATATTGGTTAAATTAATTATTATTCCAATATTTTTATTAGTTAAACTAATGATCAAACATCACAACCAACAATCAATTAGTTGATTCGTTTTTCAAACATATGATTTTATACATACTCAAAAATCACATTTTTAAGGCCAAATCACAACAATAAATCCTAGCTATGTTTTGGTTCTCACACCAGTCAATTGGAAATATATAGATATCCCACTTACGAAACTCGAAAATAAATACTGATGATGCCCGGGCATCACCAAAATTATCCCCGAGCGTCTAGAGTGTGATTCTGTATCCATCCAGTATATTTGAGACTTCGTATACACGCTAGCTAGGTGTATATGCAAAATCTTCGTATACCCGATAGTCCAAATTCAAGATAAAATAAATATTCAAATACGTATAATAAGATTTAATTTGTTTTCAATTTTATTTTAAAAATAACACTCTTTGAAACTCATTCTAGGATACTACTGATCCCATCTCTAACGAGTCATTCTCATTGGACATTACTAATCCAATCTCTGATGAATTCTTTCACTTGGTTCTAATGTGCCTTGTTCTCGAGCTCTGTATACCAAAGCTCTGGTACCACACTATAACGATCTGAAATCCGTCGGTCCCTGAAGAGGCGGAAAAGGACGGATTGAGTTGAGATCACGACAAATCGGAACGCAAACAGAAGAACATTTCATTGCTATTACGACACTTTACTTCAGAGTACAAGAATATAACAGAGTATGACTAAATAATATACATCAGAAATATCAGAGATTAAAATAAATCACATAGTTGCAGAAAATAATACATAACACAACTGAAATATACATGCGGATGCAGAGCTTTCCGAATATAGCTCCAGCGGTAAACCTGGATCTTGTAAAATAGATATCTGCAAAACCAAAACTACTAGCTGTCTATGTGGAAAATAGGGGCACCCAGAGTTTAGGTTAAAATAATAAACTCTAGGTCAGTCATGGGACTGGTGTGAGAACTAAAACAATTATTTAAAACTTTACTTTAAAATAAGGTAAATCAAGGGACCACGCCGTATAACACGGAACGAGTTTTCTCCTAAGAATACCAGTGCGTAAACAGTTTATAAACAATGCAATGCTTTTCGAAAAAATGAAGCTATTATAAGACTTAGGTCCCATTACACAGTGCAATGCAAGCCGGAGGATAGAGTTTTCCCTTATAATAGTCAAAACATGTTCGGTACGTTTAAAACAGAGCTTTCCGAATATAGCTCCAGCGGTAAACCTGGATCTTGTATAATAGAAATCTGCAAAACCAAAACTACTAGCTGTCCATGTGGAAAATAGGGGCACCCAGAGTTTAGGTTAAAACAATAAACTCCAGGTCAGTCATGGGACTGGTGTGAGAACTAAAACAATTATTTAAAACTTTACTTTAAAATAAGGTAAATCAAGGGATCACGCCATATAACACGGAACGGGTTTTCTCCTAAGAATACCAGTGCATAAACAGTTTATAAACAACGCAATGCTTTTCGAAAAAATAAAGCTATTATAAGACTTAGGTCCCATCACACAATGCAATGCAAGCCGGAGGATAGAGTTTTCCCTTATAATAGTCAAACATGTTTGGTACGTTTAAAACAAATTATTTTGATATTACTATAAGTGTATAGTGTCAAAAACAACTTCAGATATACGTATCAATCATAGACGGCATGGGTACCATATGTCATATCGCCATACTAGTTCTACAATTAAAACTGCATGATGTATTGGAAGTTGGATTTCCATCATGAACCAAGGCAAGGGATCATCCATACCGAATTCAAGACAATCTAGCCCATGTATCAGGACTCATACTCAGTCGAGCCCTTAGGAAAATGCAGGGCCGGTCCACACATATGTTAGTGGATTAGTTATTCCGGAACACATGTTTCCCCATCCCATGGGGCATAAATCTATCGGTCCCGTAGTTACCGATATATCCGAGGCGCCTTGCTACCCATCATCCACATAAGTAAAAATGTCTGGGCTCCATACCATGGCACCACTCCTAGCTAGAAAGAAACATACTATTCTCCCTGCCGTCCTTCATCCCGTTTCTAGTTCATACCGGGGTGTGAAGCTTGTGAATTAACGCTATACACCAAGCTATGATATTTAAAGTCGTGCTTTGATCATCAACCACAAGACTCTGCTTTTCAACAGAAGCCTTGATCATTTGCATCTCAGTATGCCACACTGACAATTCACGCCATGAAACTGATGTCTATCGATATATAACCTCTATGCTTGTATGTCTCAAAGAAGGGTGTTAAGCAAGAGAATAAATTCTCTGCCACTAAACAGATATATATTTAATAGAGATCAATCAACACAAAATAAAATCCAATGTTAGACACACATCCATTTACTAGTTCGTTCTGGGTCTGAACGAATCGGAGACGCCTTATTCCTCGTCCCATATGTCCAATATAGGAGAGAGGTCCTCACATATCCGGTCGATCTCCAAGTACGTTTAGACGATCACCACTTATTACCGTGTCTTGGGTGTATAGCCCAATCAAGACATTAGTAATCATCCGAACGAAGTGAAGATCTTCTGTCTTTAACCACCATCTTCATCGTCGACTTATCGTCGTATTAATTATTCAGAATGGGATAAATCCTGTCTTTCCGAATAACTCGCATATATTATAAACAAGTTCTATAAAAACACAACATACGCCTCATTCCAATCCAGAATATTCTTTTATTCAAATATTTACGTCTTTAGGGAAAGGTTCCCATTAACTTTATCGAAGATAAATTCTTTTAAATTTATTCTTTAATCTTCCTTTGGATATCAATCCAAAACCAAATTAAGGTTTATCAACTAGTCGGGATTATCGAGCCTTACCGAAGTAATCATTTATTTACTAATCCCAATCCTAACCTATTCATCCCATGGAGCTAAACTGGTAGTACTCCATATCTAACACAATGGTGTTATCGGTAAATTTAATTGCCATTTAACGTTCAGATCTAATTAAATGTTCAACTATCGCCTGGAGTAAAATTGGTGGTACTCCATTTTTGATCATTTCCCAAATCTAATAATTTAAATTATCATGTTCTCATTTCAATCTAATTAAAGATTCATTAAAACTCCACTCAGTTTTAATCTCATAAATCATTATTCAATGATTATTTAACTTTGGGAAATCAAACATGCCAAATTGACAATCTACACAGTACCATTGATTTCTACCAATATATAACCTCTAAGCTCATACGTCTCAGAGAAGGGTGTTAAGCAAGAGAATTAATTCTCCACCACGAAACAAATATATAATTAACAGAGATCAACAATACAGTTCGAAATACAATGTTAGGCATGTAATACTGTCTTTAACTGGGTTAAAGAACCAATGTCATTTAAAACACAGTTCACGATAAACCCAAAATCTCATTCCATTAATTATGGAATCTTCACGGAAAATAGATCAACATATATAATCGATATAAATTTCCGTATCCAACCAATAATATAAATGGAATAACAGCAAAGCCTTTTAAATTCCATATATAGTAACGGTCTTCCTCCACGAAGCTCACTTCGATTATTACCAAATCGAATTGCATTCCATTCCAATTTATTTTTTTAAATTGGAAAACTTTACTTTGGAAATTTTCCATTAAATCTTAATAAAAAATTTACATATATTCAAAATCACATTACACTTTAAATCGGGTTAAAGAATGAATGTCGTTAAAAACACAGTTCACAATAAACCCAATTCACATTTCATTTTATTCTAATTACTAAATATAAATGGAAACTCTAATAATCTTAATTAAAAGATTTATTCTTTTCACATGGGGTTTAAGAACAGTGTTACCGAAGACACCATTCATGGCAAATCAAACCCACTCTGATATTAAATATACGGCTCTAAACAGAAATTATATCGGCTTGTATTCAATATCAAATTCTGAAACCAACACATATCTGTATTGTCACGGAATCCAATATCGAAATATCCTGAAGATGATTTCTATTCAGATCCATTCCAATTCATACATTAGAAAATTCTG
Source organism: Allium sativum (assembly GCA_030737875.1). Classification (NCBI taxonomy): domain Eukaryota; kingdom Viridiplantae; phylum Streptophyta; class Magnoliopsida; order Asparagales; family Amaryllidaceae; genus Allium; species Allium sativum. The sequence goes on along the minus strand of CM060912.1, from coordinate 145,611,283 downwards.
GTTAGATTAAAACCATTCACAAATCCAATTTATTTATTCAAAAACGTTGGATAATTTTTCTAGTTATCAACTAGTTCGTTTTGATAAAAATATATCTTTATCTTTACAAACGTAGAACTTTTCATCCAAATTCTTTCCAAATCATTAATTATGATTTTACACAAATTATTAATATTCTTAAGAATATTATTAACGCTCTTTGAGTCGATTTCCATAAACGGTCATCGAACTGCACTTACATCGACCTTTTCCAAATTTTATTTGGACATAATGCCAAATCCAACTGTTAGATTTCAAATCTCTTATATTCGTTGGAAAACACTTTTCGATTTGAACCGAACGGTTCTAGATTTAGGAGAATCTGATGGTCGGATCTCCCGTAATGTCAATTCGTAGTCAATGGTCGAAATTCGCGAACGGTCGCGGCGCGATGCATTCTATTTAGGCCATTTAACATATAATATATATATATATATATATTATATATATTTGGTCGATTTCTGTTTAAAACGTATTTTATAAATTTGATTTAAAATGATTCCCATTTTTCACTTTAATTTTAAATCAAAATTGAATATTTCGTATCATTATAATATTTAAATGATAATATTTTCAAAATATTAGATTTTGAAATCATTTCCTTTTCGATATTCATTATAAAAATAAATAAAATCAATATAAATACCATTTGCATTAAAATGGCGCAAATCTAATCAACACAGCTTCAAACATTTCAATATTTTCGTGTCCATCCTAAATCGGACATCAAAATCATATTTAATCCTTTATAAAATATTATTTTAAAATATTCATTATTTTAAAATTATTTTATTATTTTAAAATATTTGTTATTTCTGAATTGGAATCAGACACAACCAATTACCATATAACGTTTGTTATATGGATCTTATACACCACATGTTTACAACAATAATGATAAACAATCAACTATCATCTAGAGTGCATTACACAACTGCATAAGCATTAAATATTTATAATTAACGCTTACAACAATCCGTCAACCAATCGATTGACATACAACTAAACAATTGGGATTAGTGTACGTCAAATATCATCCCAATACCCGTGTGAGGTTTCAACCAACAAATACTGAATATTATTTGTGCAGTTGGGTGATGTGTAAAATTTATCGTCCCAAATCAATATCAGTTAAATGTGTGTACATAAACAAATTGTCCGATTTGTAAATGAATATTTATTTTCATTTCAGGAGAATTTTATGTCGTTCATGTATACGTTAAAAATTATGCTTTTAACGATAAAATATTTTTTTCAACACTTGACTATTTTTAATAGTTCATACATATAATAAAAATGATATTTTTATTGTTCAAACATTTTATTCAACACATGAATATTTTTATTAGTTTATATTCAAGTCAAAAATGATATTTTTATTGATTACACATTTTATTTAACACATGAATATTTACAACCACAATACAGTCAATTACACCACAATTCAATTCAAACATACATCCATGTTCTGTACAATAAAATAATGTCGCGGGCTTCTAAGCCCCGTCTACATCCTAGTATATATTTAAATTGTAAAATAATTTAAGTGAGAGGGTGTTCTGATATTGGGATCCACTCCGTCATTCTTTAGCTGGCGATTCTGGTACCACTCGGATTTGAATTTTCTAAAATTCTAACGTGTTCCAAATTGGACCCGGTTAGTCTTGTTGTGAAGCTCTCGTCCTCACGATCCCAACGGATCCAGTTTCGTTGAATTTGGACCTCGTACGAAAATGTTATGCAATTATTTACATTGTGGTAATTAAACGAAGAACTAATTAATTAAATAAATAAATTATAACCTTAATCTTGTTACCCCCTACGTCGACCTTTAGGAAACCCACCTTCGGAGGAAAAAGAACCGACCGCACCACCATTCGTGTAACCGGACCTCCATCAACACACCCACGTCGTGCGCCATCACCCCAGCCTCCACCGCCTTGAACGCTGCCCTACGCGGTGGCCCCACCATCTCGAAATCATCACCCCGAAGTATAATAACCCGGAAAATCAGAACCAATTTAATATTTTTATTTTGGCAATTTTAATGAATTTTGAATATTTAAAATGATTTATTTTAAATAATAACGACTAGAAATTTATTTTGAATAGAATTAGAACATATATATTTATTTGAATCGAAGTTAGAATATAAATATTAATTTTAATTATAAAAGGAATTGGAAATGGCACAATAGTTTGAAAACTCTATTTAAAATTTCGAATGTACAGGATTCTAAACAAACCGGATTTTAGTAAAACCAAAAATATTTGAATCTTTTTGAAAATATCTTTCTAATGGATCTGAAAAATCAAAATTCATAGCGGGAATAATAAGTTATGTCCAATTGAAAATTCAGAATAGCCGCTATGAAAATGTAGCCCTTAAAAATAGCCATTTTATGAATGACCTCTGTTTTCGACGAAACCACTTTTGTTGGGTCCAAGATGTCAAATTATTGCTAGATTCAAAAATTCATAATTTTTGGGATTAAGATGTGAGCGTGGCAAAGGAAAACGTGTTTTGTCAATTTCAGTCAATTTGGATCGACTAGAAAACGACCATTTTTCAAACGGTCTCCAAATTCGATGAAAATAGTTTTGTTACGATCACATCATAAAAACATAGCCAGATTTATTTTTCTGAGACTTTTAGAGTCCGTATGTGGCCTCGGTAAATTAAAATGTACGTTAAAGTCGAATTTGAACGTTATATTAATTTATATTTTAATTTTGATGGAAACTAATCGAAATGGTCGAATTGGCTTACGGGACACATCCTATTGCGTTCGGAATAGGGGTAATTCGCTAGGGTCGACAGTCGTTTGGTTCAATTTGGAGTTCGTATTGATAAATAAGTAGAATTGAGAATTTAATATTATTTAATTATTATATTATATAAATATATATATCTCTCTAGTCAAACCCTCCCTTTTCACTTTCCATGGTCAATAGAAACCAGCCCCCTTCTTTCTCAAAACTCTCGTCGTTAACCAGCCTCCAATCCCCAAAATCGATCGCGCCTCCACCCTCGACTCTCCCCTCCACCATCGCCTTCTCCTTCTCGCTTCACCTCCTCCTTCTACTTAAGAACCCGCCGCCAACAGCAAAACCCCCACCCAATACAAGAAAACCAACCACCACGGACTGGGCACAACGCCGGCCTCAAGCGCCTCCGCCTCCTCTATCCGCGCTGCAGCGAGACCCCCCTCCAATTCGGTTCCCCCCCTCCAATTCGATTCCCCCCCTGCTGTGAGTTTTCTTGTTTTATATTTTTTTTGTTCACCTTCATTGATTTTGATATGAGTAGACTGAAAATAAAAATCAGTCTTAAATATAGAAAAGATTTGATTTTTAAAATGAAGAAGATTTGGTTTTAAAATGAAGAAGACATGATTTCTATTCATAGGTATTGCATATAAAAATGTGATCTTTGTTCATATGTGTTGCATAGAAAATTACGATTTTTATATGTAAAGCTGAGATTTTTATATATAAAAAGATTTGATATATATATATAACGATGGAAAAATATTTTATTTTTTTATATATATGAAGTAGAAATAAAAATTCGATTTATATATATATAAAGTAGCGATAAAAATTTGATTTTTATATATATGAAGTAGCGATAAAAATTCGATTTTTATAAATATAAAGTAGCGATAAAAATTTGATTTTTATATATATGAAGTAGAAATAAAAATATGATTTTTATATATGTAGCGTTGAAATAAAAATATGATTTTTAATATAAAAATTGTGTGAAACAGATTGCGATGGAACCTACGGAAATCAAATTGAAATCCGAAACGTTCAAAAATAAGGAATGGAGGAGTGAAACCCAAAGGTGGGAACCTCTCACTTTAATTTCATTTTATATTTAAAATATATACTACGATGCAGATAGTGCTTAGCAGCACCCGACACCCATCATCCACAAACCATGGACGACTTATTTGATTTTGTTGTGAAAATTGATTGTGTTGTGGAATGGAATAAATAAAATACTCATGTGTTGAAATAAAATTTTTTATAGTTAAAAATATAACTTTATGAATAAAATAAATATTCATAAACAAATCGGACGATTGGTTTATGCACACACATTTGACTGATATTGATTGGGACAATATATTTTACACATCGCCCAACTGCACAAATAATAATCAGTGTTAGTTGTTTGAAATCCCCTCACAGATACTGGGATGAAATTGGACATACACTAATCCCAATAAGTTGTATGTCAATGGAATGGTTGACAAGCTGTTGTAAGAGTTAATCATTCATATTTAACGCTTATGCAGTTGTGTAATGCACTCTGGATGATGGTTGACCGTGTTTGATTATTGTTGTGTACTTGTGTTGTATGAAATCCATATAAATAATATTATATGATAATTGACTATGTCTGATTCCAATTCAGAAAGAATGAATATTTTAAATTAATAAATGTTTTAAATTGACGAATATAGAATATTTTAAAATAACGAATATTTTAAAATAATATTCAGCAATGGATCAAAATATGATTTTGATGTCCGATTTGGGATGGACACAAAAATATTTAAATATATAAAGCCGTGTTGATTTGATTAACGCAATTTTGACGTGAATGATATTTATATCGATTTTATTCATTTTTATAATGAATAGTTAAAAGGAAGTGATTTCAAAATCTAATGTTTTGAAAATACTATCATTTATATATCGATGATATGGAATATTCAATTTTGATTTGAAATTGAATATGAAGTGGAACATTTTGAAAACGAATTTAAAATGATTTATATAATACGTTTTAAAAGGAAAATTGATGTAATATATATTATATATATTTAATGGCCTGAATAGAACGCGCCGCGATAGTTCGCGAATTTCCACCATTGACTTCGAATGGACATTACGGGATATTCGACCGTCGGATTCTCCTAAAACCGGAACCGTTGGGTTCGTATCGAAAAGAGATTTTCAGGAATACAAGAGACTTGAAATCTAACAGCTGGATTTGGAATTATGTCCAAATCAAATTTGGAAAGGGTCGTTGTAAGTGCAGTTCGATGACCGTTTATGGAAATCGACTGTACGGGCCTTGATAAAATTATCAAAAATACCAATAATTTGTGTAAAATCATAATAAGTGATTTGGAAAGAATTGGGATGAAAAATTCCATATTTGAAAAGATAAAAATATATTTTTATCGAAATGAACTAGTTATGAACTAGAATTATAATCCAATATTTTTAAATAAATAAATTGGAATTGAAATGGTTTTAAAAATAACCAGAATTTCCAATATACGATTTGGAATGGATTTGAATCGAAATTATCTTCGAAATATTTTGATATTGGATTCTGTGATTATACGGATATTGTAGAGGAATTTTGAAGATATATATATATATATATCGTTATTTCGATATGATATTTGTTGGTTTCAGAATTTGATATTGAATATAAGCTGATATATTTTCTGTTCAGAGCCTTATATTTAATATCAAATTGGATTTTGGGTTTGTCGTGAATGGTATCTTTAACAATGCTGTTCTTAAACCCAATGGAGTTAAGAAAATTGGAAACTGACTGGAGATTAGCTAAGTTAAATGGTTTCCTCGGTATTGATCTGATGTTGGTTTCGGCCTTCGGGAATAATACTTAAGGAACTGTTCTCTTACTAATTTACAGTTAAAGACTGATGGGATGGGGTTTTCAGTAACACTGTTCTTGAACCCCGTGTGAAAAGAATAATTCTTTTAATTAAGATTTAAAGAAGAATTACTAATTAATTAACATTTAATTGGAATTGAAAATGGAATGTTAATTGGGTTTATTGTGAACTGTGTTTTTAACGACATTTGTTCTTTAACCCGATTTACAGTGAAATGTGATTTGGAATTAATAATTTTTTTTATTAAGATTTAATAGGAGTTTACCTAAGTAAAGTTTTCCAATTTAATATATTAAATTGGAATTGAATGGAATTCGTTTGATAATAATCGAAATGAGCTTCTGTGGAGGAAGACTGTTAATATATATGGAATTTAAAAGGCTTTGTCGTTATTCCATTTATATTATTAGTCAGATATGGAAATTGATATCGATTATATATCGATCTATTTTCTATGAAGATTCCATTTTTATGGAAGAGGATTTGGGTTTATTGTGAATTGTGTTTTAATGACATTAGTTCTTTAACCCAGTTAAAGACAGGATTACATGTCTAACATTGTATTTCGAACTGTATGGTTGATCTCTGCTAAATATGTATCTGTTTGGTGGTGGAGAATTTATTCTCTTGCGTAACATCCTTCTCTAAGACGTACGAGCTTTGAGGTTATATATCGCCAAAAATCAATAGTATGGTGTAGGTTGTCGATGCAACATGTTTGTGTTTCCAAAGTTAAATAATCATTAATATTGGTTTTTGGAAAGGTTAAAACTAGGTGGAGTTTTAGTGAATCTTTAATTAGATTGAAATATGGATTGATAATTTAAATTATCAAATTTGGGAGATGATCGAGAATGGAGTATCCCCAGTTTTGCTCCTAGCGATAGTTAAATCTTTAATTAGATTTGAACGTGGAATGGTAATTAAATTTACCAACAACACCGTGGTGTTAAATATGGAGTATTACCAGTTTTGCTCCATGGGATGAATAGGTTGGGATTGGAAGATTAAACAAATGATAACTTCGGTAAGGTGCATTAATCCCAACAAGTTTGGAAAACGTTAATATAGTTTGAATTGAGAATCCAAAGGAAGATTAAAGAATAAATTTAAATAATTTTTCTTTGATAAAATTGATGGGAACCTTTCCCAAAGGATATGAATATTTAAATGAAAGAATATTCAGAATTGGAATGAGGTGTATGTTGTGTTTCTGTAACACTTATTTATTATATACGCGAGTTATTCGGAAAGGTCGGGTTTATACCCATTCTGAATAACTGACTCGACGATATGTTGACGATGAATATGGTGGTTGAAGATCGGAGCTCTTCACATCGTTTGGATGATTACTGATGTCTTGATTGGTCTGTACACCCAAGACGAGGTAATAAGTGGTGATTGTCCAGACATACTTGGAGATTGACAGATATGCGAGGACCTCTCTCCTGTATTGGACATATGGGACGAGGAATAAGGTGCCTTCAGTTTCGTTCAGACCTAGAACGAACTTGTAAATGGATGTGTGTCTGACATTGGATTTTATTCTGTGTTGATTGATTTCTATTAAATATATATCTGTTTGGCAGCAGAGAATTTATTCTCTTACTTAACGCCCTTCTATGAGACGTACGAGCTCAGAGGTTATATACCAATAGATATCAGTCGCATGGCATGAATTGCCTGTGTGGCATGCTAAGATGCAGATGACCAAGGCTTCTATTGAAAAGCAGAGTCTTATGCTTGATGATCAAGGCACGACTTTAATATAGCATAGCTTTGTGTATGGTGTTAATTTGTGAGACATCTCTTTTTAGCTATGGTTGGTGCCAGGGTTTTGCACACCCTGACATTGTTATATTTGTACCTATATGGTTGTTAAATTGCGAGGCGCCTCAGATATATCGGTCTTTATGGAGCCGATGGATAGGTCAGATAGGACTGGGAAGCGTGTGTTTAGGAATAATAATCCGCTAACGTAAGTGTGGACCGGCCCAACCGATTCAAGGGTTGCCCAGAGTGCGTAGTCCTGAGAAATTGGCTACAGTGTCTCGAAGCGATGGGAAGCCATCCCTAGCCTCGACTCATAGATGGAAATCCAATTTCCAATACGTGACATTTCATTTTTTATTGTAGAGCCTAGTATGGCGACGTAGTAGTATGGGACAATATGCCGTCTATGATTGATACATTTATATTTGAAGTTGTTTTCATACACTTTACACTATAATAGTATCAAATTGATTTGTTTTAAATGTACCAAGCATGTTTGGCTATTATAAGGGAAAACCCTGTCCTCCAGCTTGCGTTGCATTGTGTGATGGGACTTGGGTCTTATAATAGTTTCATTTTTCCAAAAAGCATTGCGCTGTTTGTTTTATACACCGATATTGTTGGGAGGAAACCCGTTCCGTGTTATATGGTGTGGTCCCTTGATTTACTTTATTTTTAAAGTAAAGATTTAATAACTGTTTTAGTTCTCACACCAGTCACATGACTGACCTGGAGTTTGTTGTTTTAACCTAAACTCTGGGTGCCCTTATTTTCCACACGGGCAACTAGTAGTTTTGGTTTTGTATATTTATATTCACAGGATCCTGGTTTACAGCTGGAAAGATATTTGGAAAGCTATGTATCCGTTTATCTCTTTTAGTTGTGTTTTGTATTACTTTCTGTTGCTATGTAATGTATTTTAATCACTGATATTTATCAAATGTATATTATTTGTTCATACTCTGTATATTCTTGTACTCTAACGTAAATTGTTGTAATAAGCAATGAAATGTTCTTCTGTTTGTGTTCTAATTTGTTGTGTTCTCAACTCAATCCGGGCTTTCCTTCATGGGAAGTTTGGGTCATGTCAGTTTGGTATCAGACCTTTCATTTATAGAGCTCGGAGAACAAGGCACCTTAGAACCAAACAAAAGAATTCATCAGAGATTAGATTAATGATATTCAATGAGAATGACTTGTTAGAGATAGGATCAGTAGTATCCTAGAACGAGTTTGAGGAGTAGTGTTTTTAAAATAAAAATTAAAAAATATTGTTTTGAAACTTTAAACCTTATTCAACGTATTTGAATATTTATTTTAAATGGATTTGGACAATCTAGTGTATGGAGATTTTGCATATACGCCTTGCAAACGTGTAGGAAGCCTCAAATATACTGGATAGATATAGAATCACACTCTAGTCGCCCATACATAATTCTGGTGATGTCGGACATCATCAGTATTTATGCTCGAGTTTCAAAAGTGGCATGACTATATATTTCCAATTGACTGGTGTGAGGACCAAGACTAGATAGGGTCTAATGTTGTGATTTGACACTAAAAATTTGATTTTTGACTATGTATTAAAGTTATGTGTTTGAAAGATAATCAAATAATTGATTGCTGGTTGTGTTGTATGGTTATTGGTTTGATTAATTAAAATTTTGAACCATTAGCAAATTGAATCTAATATTGAACTGAATTGTAAATTATTAGAAATTGCATGCATATACATGTATACACATTGAACATGTCATTGCAAAGATGCTAGAGAAGAGGAATAAAATTGTATGCCCGACAAATAGGTACACGTTTACTAATTTATTGGGTTTGGATGATTTTATGAGCCGATTGAATTTTTCTTTTTCTTTTTGAAATGAGAGGGCCTGTGTGGCGGTTTGGGGATTTTCCCGGTGCTTCCCGTACAAAGGAGGTTATGGCGAAGTTTTTCGAAAATTTAGGGTGTTACCAAAATTTTTGAAAAATTTAAAATTCTTAGAAATTGAAAAGTTGAAAAATGAATGCCAAGCTGAAAGTTGAGTTGATTAGTAAAACAACTTTCAGCTCTATTCCTTTCCGAGGATGAAAAGATTTTAAGTGGGGCAGATTGTAACAACCTAGAAAATCAGAACCAATTTAAATTTTTTATTTTGGCAATTTTAATGAATTTTGAATATGTAAAATGATTTATTTTAAATAATAACGACTAGAAATTTATTTTGAATTGAATTAGAACGTATATATTTATTTGAATTGAAGTTAGAATATAAATATTTATTTTAATTATAAAAGGAATTGGAAATGGCATGGTTGTTTGAAAATTCGATTTCAAATTTCAAATGAATGTACAGGATTCAAAACAAACCGGATTTTAGTGAAACCAAAAATATTTGAATCTGTTTGAAAATATATTTCTAACGGATCTGAAAAATCAAAATTTCATAGTGGGAATAAAAAGTTATGTCTAATTGAAAATTCAGAATAACCATTAAGGAAATGTAGCCCTTAAAAATAGCCATTTTGTAAACGACCTCCGTTTTCGACGAAACCACTTTTTTTGGATCCGGGATGTCAAATTATTGCTAGATTCAAAAATTCATAATTTTTGGGATTAATATGTGAGTGTGGCAAAGAAAATGTGTTTTGTCAATTTCAGTCAATTTGACCAGGAAATGGCCATTTTTCAAATGGTCTCCAAATTCGACGAAATTAGTTTTGTTTGGACCTTATCGTCAAAACATAGCCAGATTTATTTATCTGAGATTTTTGGAGTCCGTATGTGGCCCCGGTAAATTAGAATGTACGTTAAAGTCGAATTTGAACGTTATATTAATTTATATTTTAATTTTGATGGAAACTGATCGAAACGGTCGAATTGGCTTACGGGACACATCCCATTGCGTTCAGAGTAGGGGTTTTTGCTAGGGGCGACAGTTTTTTGGTTCAATTTGGAGTTCGTATTGATAAATAAGTAGAATTGAGAATTTAACATTATTTAATTATTATATTATATATATATAGTCAAAATCTCCCTTTTCACTTTCCATGGTCAACAGAAACCCACCCCCTTCTTGCTCAAAACTCTCCCAAAATCGATCGCGCCTCCACCCTCAACTCTCCCCCTCAACCATCGCCTTCTCCCTCTCGCTTCACCTCCTCCTTCTACTTAAGAACCCGCCGCCAACAGCAAAACCCCCACCCAATGCAAGAAAACCCGCTACCACGGACTGAGCACGCCGTCGGCCTCAGGCGCCTTCGCCTCCTCGATCCGCACTGCAGCTAGACCCCCCTCTCTAATTCGACCCCCCCCCCCCCCCGCCGCTGTGAGTTTTCTTGTTATATATATATATTTTGTTCACCTTCATTGATTTTAATATGAGTAGATTGAAAATAAAAATCAGTTTTAAATATAGAAAAGATTTGATTTTTTAAATGAAGAAGATTTGGTTTTTAAAATGAAGAAGACACGATTTCTATTCATAAGTATTGCATATAAAAATGTGATCTTTATTCATATGTGTTGCATTGAAAAATACGATTTTTATATGTAAAGCTGATATTTTTATATATATAAAAATTTGATTTTATATATCTATATATATGTATACAACGATGGAAAAAGATTTGATTTTTATATATATGAAGTAGAAATAAAAATTCGATTTTTATATATATGAAGCAGCGATAAAATTTTTATTTTTATACATATGAAGTAGCGATAAAAATTCGATTTTTATATATATGAAGTAGCGATAAAAATTTGAATTATATATATATGAAGTAGAAATAAAAATATGATTTTTATATATGTAGGTTGAAATAAAAATATGATTTTTAATATAAAAATCATGTGAAACAGATTGCGATGGAACCGACGGAAATCAAATCCAAATCTGAACCGTCCAGAAATAAGGAATGGAGGAGTGGATCACAAAGGTGAGAACTTCTCACTTTAATTTTATTTTCTAGTTAAAATATATAGTAGGATGCAGATGGTGCTTAGCAGCACCCGACACCCGTCATTTACAAACCATGGACGACTTGTATGATTTGATTTTGTTGTGAAAATTGATTGTGATGTGGAATGGAAAAAAATAAAATACTCATGTGTTGAAATAAAATATTTTATAGTTAATAATATAATTTTTAACATGTATATGAATATAATAGATATTCATAAACAAATCGGACGATTTGTTTATGTACACACATTTGACTGATATTGATTGGGATGAAATATTTTACATATCGACCAACTGCACAAATAATAATCAGTGTTAGTTGTTTGAAAACCCCACACGGGTATTGGGATGAAAGTGACGACCCCAAAACCCCGTACGACGGTGTTAAGGGTAATCTTTGGAATATAACACATAAATAGAAAACAGCAGAACAGAAATAAATAAATACACCAGATATTGCACAATAGAATATACTGGATAAACGTAATCATCAGAGTTACACAGTATACAGGATCATACTTAGTACAAATACAGTTCAGCTATACATAAATGTCTACAGTGGAAAACAAACATAATATGTACAATAGGAGCTGAACAGGATAAAAAGAGATAAATGATAGAATCCATCTTCAGCTCCAGCTATCTAGAAAGAGCATGCTAAAACCTGAATACAAGGCTGCCCGTGTAGAAAAAGGGGCACCCGAGTTTGCAAGTGAAACAAACTACGAGTCAGTCATGGGACTCGTATGAGAAATCTACTTAACATATTTTATAATATGGCTAATCGCAGGACCACGCCACTTTCGCGGAACGGGTTCACTCCATTGGATTGCCAGTGCTTTAAAACAAATAATTCTTTTAAACATCGCAATGCTTTTTATAAAAATGAAGCCATTATAAGACTCAGTTCCCATCACACAATACAACGCAAACCGGAGGATAGAGTTTTTACCTTATAACGGCCAAAATATGCTTGATACGAATAAAAAAAGCATTTGATATTATTACTAGTGTTTATATGTTTCAAAAACAATTTCAAATCATAAGTATCAATCATAGACGACATGAGCGTCCCATGCCACTATGTCGCCATATATAGGTTTACAATCAAAACCGCACGATGTCTTATTTGGAAATTGGATTTCCGTCATGAACCAAGGCAAAAGATAGTCCTTACCTACTTCAAGACTATCTAGCCCGAGTCTCAGGATCAGAACGCATCGACCCTTGGATCGTCAGGGTCGGTCCACCGATGTGGATTAAAATGCCTGAACACTACGTTTCCCCGCCCTTTGGGGCGTAAATGAGCCAACGAATGACTCCATCGGTCCCGGATCAACCGATATAACCGAGGCGCCTCACAACAGCAACAACCACATAGGTGAAAATAATATAAATGTCAGCCAGTTTAAGTACTGACACCACCTCTAGCTAGAAGGAAACGCAAGCCCTCCCTGAGGTCCTCTCCCATTTCTGGCTCATACCTTGGTGTGAGGCTCGCGAATTTACGTTATACACAAAGCTATGCCGCACATGCCGTGCTTTGATCATCAACCACAAGACTTTGCATTTCAACAGAAGCCTTAATCACTGCATCTTAGCATGCCACATAGGCAATTCACACCATGCAGCTGATGGCTATCAATCACACAGAATGAATTCCAATGTCAGACACACAGTCCATTTGCAAGTCCGTTCTGGGTCTGAACGAAACCGAAGGCACTATATACCTCGCATACCCATCGATCTCCACATACGTCTGGACGATCACCACTCATTATCCATATTTCGGTATGCCTCCCAATCAGGGCATCAGTTACCATCCAAACGAGGCGAGGATCTCCGGTCTTCGACCACCGTCTTCATCTTCGATTTCTTATCGTCGATTTAGTTATTCTGAATGGGATAAACCCGGTCTTTCTGAGCAACTCGTGTATGTAATAAACAAGTGCTACACAAACACAACATACGCCTTATTCCAATTCATTAGTCACTAACTGTAAATCAGTAAGAGAACGATTCCCCAAATATTAACCCCGAAGGCCGAAACCAACATCAGATCAAAATCCAGGAAACCATTCGACTTAGCTAACCTTCAGTTAGTTTCTAAATTTCACATTCCATATCGTTTATAATATTTTATAACGATTTATCGCTAATTTTTATTTATTTAAAAATAGCCAATTTATTCAAACGACGCTTCAGGCCATAACGCGGTCGTGGCGCTGTTTTTCTTCAGATTTGATTTATGCATATCAGAAAATATAACCATTGGATCTTCACAAATTTTATATCATTAGAAAGATCTTTTCAAAACGAATCCAACAGTTCCAGTTTTGGGAAAATCCGACGGTCGGATCTCCCGGTACACTCATTTGAAGTTTCGATTTCAAAATACGAACTGCAGCGTCGTTGTTCGATTTAATTTAATTATATTTATATATATAAATATAATCGATTCTGGTGCTGTTTTTCTTCATATTTGAATTAAACATTCCAGACAATCCAACCGTTGGATCTTTACAAAGTTGGTGTCGTTGGAAAGATATTTCCAAAGCGAACCCAACGGTTTCGGTTTCGGGAAAATCTGATGGTCGGATCTTCCGCACTAATCGTTTGAAATCACGGTTTCAAAAGACAAACTGCAGCTTCGTTATTTGATTTGTTTAAATTATATATATATATAAATAATCTATTCTTCGATTTCAAAACCATATTCCTTTCATACATTTGTTAAAAATGATATTTTTATCCAACTGATTTTTATTTCAACACTTCACTATTTTTAACAATTCATGTATATAATAAAAATGTGATTTTCATTGTAAAACTATTTATTTCAAAACATGACTATTTTATATAGTTCATATAGATGATAAAAATATGATTTTTATTATAAAAGAATTTCTTTCAAAACACGAATACCATTCAACACATGAATTTCTATTTAACGAATGAATTTCTATTCAACACATGAATGTTTTCTATAGTTCCTATATATAAAATAAAAATGTGATTTTTATTGTTAAAACAATTTATTTAAAACACGAATGCCATTCAACACATGAATTTCTATTCAACGAATGAATTTCTATTCAAAACATGAAGGTTTTCTATAGTTTGTATATATAAAATAAAAATGTGATTTTTATTGTTAAAACAATTTATTTAAAACACGAATACCATTCAACACATGAATTTCTATTCAACGAACGAATTTCTATTCAACACACAAATATAGTTTCAACACATGAAAATAATTCTAACACATGAATATTATTCAAAATTTCGGCAGCATAACGGCAGGGTAGTTAAAACCGGGGCCGTCCCTAGTATGGCTCCTCGCTCTACCTTAAAGTCTCGCAGCTTTCGACACTGGGGATTTCATGCATCTAGTTCGCACGCAGGCGGCATGTATATATATTTTTTCATTTCCACAAACTAATCCTATGTGGTTTCAACCAAATAATCTCAACCACAAACGGGTATTTTTCAACCACAATCAATCAATTTCAACCACAAACAATTCTAATCAACCATTCGCTATCAACCAATTTTCACACCAATCACAACCCATAAATATCGTCCATGGTTTGTGGATGAGGGGCGTATATATATTAGTATATTTCACTTCTATTCAACACATATATAATTTTTACAATGCATATATAACTTATACATCGAATGTACGACTTATACAACGCTTATACAAGAGGTGTACAACGCTTATATAACTCATACATCGACTATATAATTTATACATCGTCGTTTTCCATATCGTTTATAATTTAGAAATCTCACTTTGGGTTCCACTCCACTGAAAATAGCAGAAGGCTCAGAAAAATATGTGGTCTCTTCTAGAATGTAGAAGACGTCCACACGAGTCCACTCTCTCTAGTTTCACTGAATTTCATCAACAAAAGAAAAAGATATGATTTTTACAGTGAAATCAAAAACCGTAGCGCTTTAAAGTGCTATAATATAGTTTATATAATTTTCAGCCGTTACCTCACTGAAATCTTCAAACAAGGTTTGGATTTTTCTTCGAATCCGTGTAGCTATTCGTCGATCGGCCTTTGCAGCGTCAGAAGGGGAGGAGGGCGCACCTGCGCCTGGAGGGGGGAGGCGTTAGATCGACTGAGGCAGGCAGGGCGGCGGCGAAAACGGCTGGACCTCGAAGGCTCGAATCTCCACGCACGCGCCACGAGGAAGGTCCAGACGGGTATGGATTTGAAGAGGAGGAGGAGCTCCTCAAAAACTTCAACTGGGTGGAGGGCTAATTCAGCGTGTGGCGGTTGGAATCGGGGCTGGAAGGTTTGAAGGCCTTTCTGCCATTAATCGTGGAGGGAGAGAGAATGTCGGGGAGAGAGAATTGTGAGTTGGACCAATGAGATTTTTTTTATATAATTTTTTAAAAATCCAAAAATACCCCTTATCTCATACGAACTCCAGTCCAAACCCAACGACTGTCGTCCCTAGCCAAATACCCCCACTCCGAACACAATGGGATATGTTTCATAGGCCCATTCGACTGTTTCAGTCAGTTTTTCTTCAAATTAATATATAAAACATTCAATATTTGATTTGAACGTACATTTCAATTTGTCGGGGCCACATACTGATTCTAAAAATTCGCGAAAAATAAATCTAACTATGTTTTGATGATACGGTCCCAACAAAACTAGTTTCGTCGAATTCTGAGACCGTTTGCAAAATGGCCATTTTCACGGGCTATATAAATTCTATAGCGACCTTTCTGAAAATTCATTTGGCCATAACTTTTGCTTCCCGCTATGAAACTTCGATTTTTTAGATTCGTTAGAAAGATATTCACTAACAGATTTAAATATTTTTGGTTTCACTAAAATCCGTTTTGTTTTGCACCCGGTACAGTCAGTCAAAATTTGAATTCAATTTTTGAAACTGCCGCGCAATTTCGGGCCTTGTTTATAATTTAAAAGTAATTATATTTATTTTCAAGCGTCGATTCAAACTCACTTCTCATCATTATTATTTAAAATACTTATTTTAAATATTTCAAATTCACTAAAATAGCCAAATTAAAATTTTCAAACTGATTCAGATTTTCCGGGTTGTTACAATCTCCCCCACTTAAAACTTTTCGTCCCCGAAAAGGAACAAAGTCGAAAGTGGATTAATTAACCAACTCTATTTTCAATCTGGCTTCCATTCTCCAACTTTTCAGTTTCTGAGAATTTTCAAATTCTTCAAAAATTTGGCTAACACCCTAAATTTTCGAAAAATTTCACCATAACCTCCTTTGTACGGGGAGGAGTTTTGAAATTTATTGGGCCGTGTTAGGTAGCCAATAAATCCTAATAAGCATGCACATATTTATAGTGATATATTCCGGTGTCCACAGGGGAGTGTGTATAGATCATAACTCCAGAGAATAAATTCTTGTCACCCTATAAATGGTTTTTTTGTGCCTAATGACCAGAGAGACGTGTTTATTGTCATCTCCAGACCCGTGTGGGGTTTTTATTCATCTGGCAATTTACCGTTACATTTTATATTGTCCATATCAGTCATCATTTCAACCTGTAAAATATAGTCATCGCCATACAAGCCTCTCGCTCGTATGGTAAATCTTCAACCTCGTCACACAAGCTCCAAATTCTTATGTGGTATATGATGAAGTATGCTTATCTTCAAGAAGTATGCCATGTAGTGTAGTTCAAAATTAATTGTTACTATCTTATGGCGACATTTATTATTACACACAGAACAACCAACACTCTGCATCCAATGGCATTCACAGGAGTTGATATAATAATATTTCACATCCAACTCATTAAGGTTTACCTATTTGTCGGGCACGCAAATAAATTCTTTACTCAACAGCTAATCCATTTACCTGTTGAAACATATATAATGCACATGTATATATTTCTATCTATTTTTATATCAGTTCTATGTGTGATTTAATCAGATAAATTCTACCATTCATTCTCTTATTGATTAAATTAACTATCGTTCTAATAATTTAATTAATCAAATCCACTATCACACAACAATCAATTTTATTTTTAACTTTTCAAAAATGTACTAATCGATTCATATACTCTTTTTAAATTAATCAGACTATAGAATTAAATGTTCACATCCATGAAAAGAAAATAACAACAAAGTAGAGAACTAAATGGTAATGCAAAGTATGGTAAATGTACCTTGCACCAGAGTCAATCAGATATATCCACTCGACACTTAGGGTAGGCTTTCTGAATGCTCTCCTCAGTTTCCCAAGTACAATCTCGCGGATCTCCACTCCATTGCACTTTGACTAAGTGAACCTTCTTGTTCCTCAGCTCTTTGGTTTCTTTGCTGATAATCTTTAGCGGCTCTCTTCTCACAGCTAACTCTGGAGTAATTTCAATATCCTGTTGCGTGGCCACTTCCACAACCAAGTCTGGGTCATGAACATGCTTTCAAGTTGAGATACGTGAAATACATCATGCACTCCAGGCAACCACTCAGGCAATTGAATTCTATAAGCGAGGGTTCCAATCCGTTCAAGGATAGGAAATGGACCAATGAATTTGGGTGCCAATTTCTCCGTTTTACCGAATCGGATGACTCCTCTCATCGGATATACTTTCAAATATACATAGTTGCCGACAACAAATGATATATCTCTTCTCCTCTTATCTGCATAGCTTTTCTGTCGGCTTTGAGCGGCGAGTAATCGTTTCTTAACGAAATCGACTTTGTCCGCAGCATCACGGATCATATCAGGTCCCAATACAAGTCTATTACCAGGTTCGACCCAACAAGCAGGAGATCGGCATGGCCTACCATACAATGCTTCGAATGGTGACATTGTTAGGCTTGCTTGGTAGCTGTTGTTGTATGAGAACTCAACCAAATGTAAATGGTCTTCCCATGATCAACCAAAATCTAGAACACAAGCCCGCAATAAATCTTCTAGTATACGATTTACCCTCTCAGTCTGACCATATGTCTGAGGATGATAAGCGGTGCTCAAGTTCAGCTTCGTTCCCAGTTCTACTTAAAATGCCTCCCAGAATTTGCTAGTAAATATTGGATCTCTATCACTAACTATACTGATCGGCACTCCGTGTAGCATAATAATTTCCTTGAAATATATCTACGACAGACTCAGAGCAGTTCTATTGGATTTGACAGGTATAAAATGGGCGGTCTTCGTGAAGCGATCTACGATCACCCAAATACTGTCATTTCCTTTTCTGGTTCTGGGCAAACCATTTATGAAGTCCATGGAAATATGTTCCCACTTCCAATCTGAAATGTCCAGCGGTTGCAACAATCCAGCAAGTTTCTGTTGGTCGCTTTTGACTAGCTGGCAAGTAGGGCACCTTCTAACATATATAGAGATGTCTCTTTTCAGCGATTTCCACCAGAATGTTCACTTGATATCGTTATACATTTTACTCACACCCAGATGGATACTGAGCTTAGATTTGTGGCATTCATCAAGCACATCTCTTTTGAGTTCAGGAATTTCTGGAACACAAATTCGTCCTTGTAACCTCAGAATCCCTTCGCTATCGAGCTGGAAATCTGAAGCATTGCCTTCACGAATCTGCTGGCTCATTCCTTTAATAAATTTGTCGTCTTTTTGAAGAGCAGATATCTTGTCAATCAAAGAAGTCGCATTAATGAAACTGGCGATCATTTCATTCTTTCTACTCCGTGCATCGGCCACGACATTGGCTTTCCCTGGAGTGTACAAAATCTCAAAATCGTATGCTACCAGAAATTCTAGCCAACATTGCTGCCTCAGATTCGAGTCTTTCTGGCTGAACAGATACTTTAACGACTGATGGTCTGTAAACAGTTTGAATTTCTCACCCAATAGATAATGTCTCCAGATTTTCAAAGCGAATACGATAGCCAACAACTCAAGATCATGAGTAACGTAGTTCTTTTCATGTGGCTTCAGCTGACGGCTAGCATAAGCAACCACTTGACCTCTTTGCATTAATACTACACCAAGGGCTTCTCTAGAGGCATCTGTCCAGACTTTCAAGTCCCGATTGCCGTCGATAATCGTTAACACTGGAGCCGTTGTTAATCTTAACTTTAGCTCCTCGAAAGCCTCCTCACATTCTGGAGTCCACTTGAATTTTGAGTGCTTCTTTGTAAGCTTTGTCAAGTGACTAGATATCTTTGAAAAATCTTTAACGAACTTCCGGTAATAACTAGCCAATCCAAGAAAACTTCGGACTTCTGTAGGAGTACTAGGCTGTTTCCAATTTTGAATAACAGTGATTTTACTTGGATCCACAGCAATTCCCTCTTTTGATATGACGTGGCCAAGAAACTTTATTTCATCTTGCCAGAATATACATTTGGAAAGTTTAGCTTTCAATACATTCCTTCTCAGAATTTCTAGAACTTGCTCCAAATGTTTTTCATGCTCGGATTTTGACTTAGAGAAGATTAGAATATCATCAATAAAAACCAGAACAAATTTATTCAAGACACCGCGGAACACTCGATTCATCAAATCGACGAAGTAAGCTGGAGCGTTACATAAGCCGAACGACATTACTAACCACTCATAGAATAAGTCTGGACCTCTGAATGCTGTCATAAGAACACACTCTTCGGTAATACGAAGCTGATGGAGGCCTGTAGCTAGGTCCATCCTTGAAAATACTTGTGCTCCATTCAGACGATCCAATAAATCATCAATTCGTGGCAATGGATATTTATTCTTTATTGTTTGTTTGTTCAAATCACAATAATCCACACATATCAACAGAGTACCAACAGACTTTGGGACAAACACCACTGTTGCTCCCCAATCAGAGAAACTAGGCCTGATCAGACCCTTCCATACAAGTTGTCGAGTTTGATTTTCTAGTTCTTCTTTCTCTGTTAGAGTCATTCTCCGAATAGCATGCACTACTGGCCTTGCATTCAGGATTAAAGCAATTTTGAAATCAATTTCTCTCTGCGAAGGTAAGCTAACAACTTCTTCGAACACATCCGCATAATTCTTGATGACAAGAATATCTTTTATGAGGTCGGGAACATTCTCTGTGACTACCGGGATATTTTCTATTTGAGCAGGAGAAACATCCAAAGCTGCCCAGAAGTCTTTTCTATTAGAATTCTGACCTTCACAGGGAATGGTTATATAATCACCTGATTTAATCTGCGCCTTAACGACTCTGTCGGCGCATTTATCCTCAACTTTATATTTGGTCAACCAGTCTAACCCCAGGATAAGATCAAACTCTGTAAAATTTATGATGACCGCAATGGTAGGGAACCGATAACGAGAAAAAGAAATCGGCACCCCACAAACCCAACTGAGATCGAGGGAACCCCAACCGGATTATGGACAGTCATTGGTTCTTTGAGCTTCTTCAAATTCAAATCCAGTTTCTTAACCGCATTCTTTGCAACAAAGCTTCGCGACGCGCCGGTGTCAAACAGTACTTTAACTGGAATATCTTTGACAGTAAGCGTGCCTTCTAAAACATCTGGCCTTTCCTGAATAGTTGAGGGCTCAGAAGTTTCCGCTACTTCATTTACTTGTACTGCCTTGGATTTCTTAAATAGCCGGCAATCCTTTTCAGTATGACCAGTCCGATGGCATCGACTGCATTTTCTATTCTCTCGAAACTGGTTATCGGGTTTAAACCCCTTCTTTCGCTTCTTCAAGGATTTACAATTCCTGGTGAAATGCCCTTGCTTATTGCAGTTAGAGCAGGTGGCCGTCGTCATTGGTACTTTCCCAAATCTGGCCCTTTTTCGATTGACTTTAGGCTTCTTACTGACCTCAGACATCGTACTGGCCTCAGGATTTTCAGTTTCAGACTCTCTTTTATTACTAGAACTAACTTCCTCTTCGTAGCGTAACATACCTTTCTTGTCGAGATCTTCATACTTGTAAGCCATGTATATCATTTCAGAAAAAGGAAGCTTCACATTCCTCATTACACTATTCTGATATTTTCTTTGCGGGCCATGAATAAACCTCAGATTCTTCCTCTTTGGGTCTTGAATCAGATGAGGGGCAAAATGAGAAAGTTCGTTAAATTTCTTATGATATTCTGGGATGGTCATATCTCCTTGTATCAAATAAGAGAATTCATCACATAGCCGCTCAGTTGCTTCAGGAGGAGTAAATCTTTCTAGGATAATCTCTTTAAATCTATCCCAGGTAATATTACCTTCTGGATTATCTTTAATAATCGAATCCCACCAAAACAAAGCTTCTTCTTTGAGTGCCCAAGATGCCAGTAATCTTTTCTGATCATCCCTCAGCTTTAACCCTTCAAAGATTTTCTCAGCAGAACGAATCCATGCTTTTGTTTGCATAATGGATTCTTTGCCCAAGAATGGTGACCCACCCAGATTTCGAAATCTCTTGAATAGAACTTCTATATCTGATTCTGGCTGTGGGAGCACAACTGGCTCATTAGCTTGATGAGTCATAAGATTATTTCTTCTGTTCCTGTCACTCATTTTCTAGTGCGTCTGCAATTAGCAGACAAAGTGTCAGGTCTACAGAAAAGATGTTTCAAAACATAGAGACAAATACTTGAATGTAAATGTGTCTACTGGGGTGTATTTCATTCTGCTATTCTCATACTAGGATATTACTTGTCCAATCTGTAATGAGTCACTCGTCTTAGAACTCTACTGGTTCTATTTCTAACGAGTTCGTTAATATGTTATATTCGAACACTAAGCTTAATCAAAGCTCTGATACCACGTAGTGACGACCCCAAAACCCTGTACGACGGTGTTAAGGGTAATCTTTGGAATATAACACATAAACAGAAAATAGCAGAACAGAAATAAATAAATACACCAGATATTGCACAATAGAATATACTGGATAAGCGTAATCATCAGAGTTACACAGTATACAAGATCATACTTAGTACAAATACAGTTTAGCTATACATAAATGTCTATAGCGGAAAACAAACAAAATATGTACAATAGGAGCTGAACAGCAAAAAAAGAGATAAATGATAGAATCCATCTTCAGCTCCAGCTATCCAGAAAGAGCCTGCTAAAACCTGAATACAAGGCTGCCCGTGTAGAAAAAGCACCCGAGTTTGCAAGTGAAACAAACTACAAGTCAGTCATGGGACTGGTATGAGAAATCTACTTAACACATTTTATAATATGGCTAATCAAAGGACCACGCCACTTTCGCGGAACGGGTTCACTCCAATGGATTGCCAGTACTTTAAAACAAATAATTCTTTTAAACATCGCAATGCTTTTTATAAAAATGAAGCCATTATAAGACTCAGTTCCCATCACATAATGCAACGCAAACCGGAGGATAGAGTTTTTATCTTATAACGGCCAAAATATGCTTGATACGAATAAAACAAAAGCATTTGATATTATTACTAGTGTTTATATGTTTCAAAAACAATTTCAAATCATAAGTATCAATCATAGACGACATGCGCGTCCCATGCCATTATGTTGCCATATATAGGTTTACAATGAAAACCGCACGATGTCGTATTTGGAAATTGGATTTCCATCATGAACCAAGGCAAAAGATAGTCCTTACCAACTTCGAGACTGTCTAGCCTGAGTCTCAGGATCAGAACGCATTGACCCTTGGATCGTCAGGGTCGGTCCACCGATGTGGATTAAAATGCCTGAACACTACGTTTCCCCACCCTTTGGGGCATAAATGAGCCAACGAATAACTCCATCGGTCCCGGATCGACCGATATAACCAAGGCGCCTCGCAACAGCAACAACCACATAGGTGAAAATAATATAAATGTCAGCCATTTTAAGCACTGACACCACCTCTAGCTAGAAGGAAATGCATGCCCTCCCTGAGGTCCTCTCCCGTTTCTGGTTCGTACCGGGGTGTGAGGCTCGCAAATTTATGTTATACACAAAGCTACGCCGCACAGGCCGTGCTTTGATCATCAACCACAAGACTTTGCTTTTCAACAGAAGTCTTGATCACTACATCTTAGCATGCCACACAGGCAATTCACACCATGCAGCTGATGGCTATCAATCACACAGAATGAATTCCAATATCAGACACACAGTCCATTTGCAAGTCCATTCTGGGTCTGAACGAAATCGAAGGCACTATATACCTCGCATACCCATCGATCTCCACATACGTCTGGACGATCACCACTCATTATCCATATTTCGGGATGCCTCCCAATCAGAGCATCAGTTACCATCCAAACGAGGTGAGGATCTGTAACAACCCGTATTTCTGATAACCTGTTATATCGTAAATCGAGGCAGAATTTAATTTATAAATCTGAATCAAGGGAAACAGGCTATGACATTGCGTTCATCTCGGAAAAATACGCGAAATAGAGTCCGAAATTTTGTAAATCGGAGTCCGTATGACCCGGTTAAGGCCCGAAGAAGTTTTCGGGAAATTTGAATTTCGAAACATGCAGAAATGGGGCCAGGCGGGAAAACTCCCGCCCAGCCAAGTCGACTTGGCTGTCGACAGGGCTGTCAACTTGCCTGTAGACATGCCTGTCGACTTGGCAGTCGACAGGGCTGTCGACTTGCCCTGTCGGCTGATTCTGGCCTGGGTGCACCTGGTTGAGTTTTGGGCTGGGTTGGAGGGCTTGGGACGAAATCCGACGGACCTAAACTAACCTAGGGTTAATCTAAGGGTCTAAAACTAATCCTAATCTCTATAAATAAGCCCGTAACCTACCCCTAAATCATTAATATTCATTCATGCAACTAAACTATGGCAAAATTATTCCTCTCATGGCCTCCACTCTCTCTTAAAAATCTCTAAGCTTATTCCTATGAGAGATTCATGTTCATTCTAGTGATTTCAAGTTTAAATGAGCATTATTAGCTTGCATTCAAGACAAGTTACAATCTTTACATCATAAAGCAAGGGTTTTTATTGATTTGGAGCTTCATATTTGGGTTTTATGATTGCATAAGGGCTTTGTCATATTTTTGTGTCTTCATAAGCATTGTAAGCCCTATTCTACTTTCATACTTAAACTCTAAAGTTAAATGTATGATATGCAAGTTTGATATGTTATGATATGCAAGTTTATGATGTTATGTTATGCAAGTATGCCATGTTATGATGTTATGTTATGCAAGTTTGATATGCAAGTTTGTCATATGATATGCAAGTTATGTTATGCAAGTTTGATATGCAAGTTTGTCATATGATATGCAAGTTATGTTATGCAAGTTTGGGTTGATCATTTTGTTCATGTTATCATGTTATGCAAGCTTATCTTGGGTTTATGAACATAAAGCTTCAAGCTTTATGCTAAAGGTTGCATTTTGGCAACATGTAAGTTATCATATCTCTTATGATAACTTGCATGTGAGGCTAAATGCGAACTTGTGGCCATTTCTACATGTCATTTATCACCATGTATCACCAATATGCTAAGTTTGGTTTTATGCATGCTTTTGAGGCCTAAAAATGTAATATGCAAGTATATGAACACATGTACATTTCATATGCCACCATGTTGAACTTGTGGCTTCAACACCTTTATGTCATGATTATGCCAAGTTCCCTCTTTCTATCCTTTATGCGCTATTGCGATATGTAAGCGATGGGATTGCGTTTGGGGTTGAGTAAACTTAAAAGACATAAAAACATAAGCTTGGGAATTTACCTATTAAGTTAGGTCTACCCTTTGGGAATTTACCTATTAAGTTAGGTCTACCCAAATGCTTGAAGACTTGTAACATATTTTGGAAACATGTTGGACATGACACTTAGAAAAGATAAGTGTGACCAACTCGAGGTTGGGTTGAGTTTGTAGCGTAAACCTACCCGGAACCGACCGGCTTAACTAGTTGCTACAAACAATAGGACCCAATGTGAGAAGTTGGTCATGTTGTACCTTGAACCCGAGTTTAGACCAAGTTGTGGTGTAAAGCTACCCGGACCCGCCCGGCTTAACTAGTAACCACAACGAGGTCTAATGTGAGAGGTTAAGGTGCATTAAATTAATTAATGTTACATGATAAGGTTAAGTAAATTTGATTTATGACACTTAACCAATTTGACATGAATGGGTAGGTTAAGTGAAACCGGGCTTGATTTCTTAATGACACTTAACCGAAAAATACGACTAGTGGTTAGGGTTAAGTTAACCTACACTTGAACAATCTGAACTCGGTAATTTAACGGGGTTAAGTTGAACTATACTTAGCCAATCCAACTCAGTAATTTGATAAGGCTGAGAACCGATTGGATACCTGGTCTGGATAAACTAACTTGATTGATAAATTAAACGAACCTGTTTTGCGGATCTGTAGGACCCACACCAAGTTAGGCAAGTTTGTAAATCTGTTATCTGATCCGTTAGTCTGAAAACTGATCTTCTGAACCTGGTATGTCTGAACTCTGTTAATAAGTTAATCTGAATCTGATAGTCTGGGGACACAAGGGGGAATACTTGTGTCATCTGTTGTTTGGGACCCATATTAGTCTGTAACCCTTTCTGGTATCAAAACTTTGACCCAACTGTAGGTAGGGTCCGGGCACGCTTACTGAACTAATTATAAGTGGTTCATTCTGATAATGGCGATGGGTGTTGATGGTGCGTTCCAACCGGGTCATGTGCGTGCATGGATCCCGGTCTGCCTCTGAGGATGTAAGACGCCGTGACATCTGTAAATACGCCTGTGCCAATTGGTTGCCACTGTAGGGAGTGATACACCCTATCGTGGGGCCGACATAGGGTATTTATGTATTAGGGAGCCGATCGCTTGGGTAGGATTTAGGGTACACTTAGCTCTGTCTGATTCTGTTGGTACCGTCTGTTTGGTTGGGTGGTAACACCCGTCTATTTCTGCGTGGTACCATCTGTTAGGGTGGTAAAGGCCCACTACTAGTGTACACCTAATTGTAGTATTCCGTTTCTATACTTTATCTGTTAGGGTGGTAAAGGCCCATTATTGTAGCATTCCGTTTCTGTACTTTATCTGTTAGGGTGGTAAAAGCCCATTTTTCCCGAACTCTATCTATGGGCCATTCTGTTCCGTCCTGTTTCGATGTAGACATTAGGGTAACACCTAGTCCTGTTATACTAGTATTGGTACTAAGAAGTTGGATCTTTACTTAGGTCAACACCTGATATTGGGCAAAGTTTAGGCCAAGGGATAAATTCTTGTTTATACATGACATGTTAGAATGCTGGTACACCTGCGGTGAAAAACTTCACCTTGATTATGTGATGACTCCTTTGAATTATCTGTTAGATATTCACCATGCTAGTATGTAATTATCCTTATGATCATACCTGCTTCTCATGCCAGTTAACTTTATCAGTTTACATTGATTGTAGTAGGGCTTACTCAGTCTTTTTGACTGACCTGTTTTCCTTTCGCCTCTTTTCTTCCGTTTCACCCCCCCCCCCCAAGGTTCTCAGGCTGGGAATATTGGATCTTAGCTTGGATTTCTGATCGCTTGCTTGTGGGATTTTAGCTCATGTACGGTCTTGACATGGAGCTAGTTATGGTTATCACTTATTTTGGGGATAGTACTTATGTATTTCAGTTTTTCAGAAATGTTGTTTTTATCTAGACTTATGTATTTGGAAAGTTGACATTATGTTGTACCAGACTTGTTTTGAAATAGTTTGAAATCTTCCGCTATTTTATTTATCTTATTTACTCTGTTTACATATATACATATGTTCTTGTTCTGCCTTGATATATCATTAAGCATGTTTACCTGATTCAAACGCCCCTCCAAAGTCAGAGTGCTTGCAAGAGCCACCTTGGCGGAGGTGGGGTGTTACATTTGGTATCAGAGCATATGGTTTACGAGAAGGAACAAAAGAAAAGGTTTTTAGAAAACTTTTGGAAAACTATTTTTCAAAACCAAGTATAAAGTATTTTCCAAAGAAAAGTCTAGTTTATTTTAAAAGGCTATTCCCCAAAAAGCCATTAGCACAATCCTTAGTTATCTATTCTTAGTTCTCTCGTTCTGAATTTATCTTTTCCTTCGTTTCAGTATGACAGATAACTTTGTTATCGCAGAGGGAGTGCAAGTTCCTGTTTGGTATAGGAGACTTATGGAGGCTAGGGCGACCGAAGCCGGCCCCGCAAATGTTACTCCTCCTCCGGTGGTTAATGTTCCTCCTCCTCCTGTCGCTGAGGTTCCTCCTCCCCCTCTCCCTCAGCATCCTCCAGTAGAGTTCACGAAGATTTGCAAGGACTTCAAAGCAATGGGTGGCAAGAACTTTCTAGGTACCGAGACTTTTGTAGAGGCCCGGAATTGGTTGAAAGAGACCGAGGATTTATTCGCTATCTTTGGATTAGATGATCAGAGAAAGATCTTGTTGGCGGTTTGGCTTATGAGGGATGAAGCCGCTTATTGGTGGGAAGTCACCAATGGTACTAGGCCCGTTGAGACTTGGGCCGATTTCAGGACAAGATTCGGGCTTAAGTTTCTGTCTTCTGCTGAAGAGAATTTGCAAATGGAGAGGTTTATTGCTTTGAAGCAAGGAGACATGTATGTCAAAGAATATGTGAACAAGTTCAATTAGTTAGCTCGTTTTGGCTTGGATATGGTGAGTACTACTCAGAAGAAGGCTCTTCGTTTTGCTAGAGGATTGAATGAGCCGTTACAGGAGTTAGCTATGTCTCATGTGCCCATGGGGGCCACGTTTGAGAGTTTGGTAGATATGGCCCTACTCAATGAAGAGAACAAGAGTGCAAGGAAGGAGGTCAAGGTGAATGAGTCTCAAAACAAGAAAACGGGACCCAAAAAGGAAATGCAAAAGAAGGAGGAGAAGTCTGAAGATAAGAAGGAAAAGAAGTGCTTTACTTGTGGAAGCTCAACTCATCTAAACAAGGATTGCAGAAAGAGGAAGGGTACTTGCTTTAACTGTGGAGAGATGGGACACTTCACTAGGGACTGCCCGAAGAAGAAAGGGACTACATCAGAAGGAACAGTGAATACTCGCATGGCGAGTGAATAGATTAGGGCTAGAATAATTTGTCTGTAGGATGTTTAACTTTCCTTGTCTGATTTTCAGTTTGAAACTCGTTTTCTGGTATTTTGATTCTGTAATAGAAACTCGGTACTTTAATGCAACTCTTGCTTCTGATCTAGTAATAGTCTCAAACTCCCTGAGGGTTATAACTCATCTGTTTGTGATAAATTAGGGTTTGAGAGTATCTATGTTGGGCACGAGGGTGACTATGACGAATACATTCTGGGTTTCTACCATGCTTAGTTTCCTAAGAATCATTTGGGAAAAATCTGATATGTACTAGTAGTCTGTAAGTATATGTACCAAGTTTTTGTTTTATCTGTACTCGCTTCCATCACTCGACTGTATCTTGTTGAGATAGGAATTCTATGGATGTAAACATGTGTTTGAGACACGTTATGTTTGATGGTTGCAAGTGGATGCAAGTGGTTGCTAGTGGTTGCTCGTTGATGAATAAACACACACTAGGCACTAGATCGGCTTGAAATACACTCTCATATTGCATATGGACGTGTGTACATTTTCAATTCTTATGGTTGCAAGATGGTTAATTCGGCACATGGATGTTGCATATGGACGAATGTTTGTGCACACATATAGTATTATATGATTAGGACTATTTGCATACATAATGGATTCATTTCACTAACATACTTTGCATTGAGGATCTTTTCATTAGATAAGAACATATACACACACCTTTTGCATATGTTCATACCGCATTAGAATCTTTAAGGACAATGATTGCTCGTGAATGATGATTTGAGTAGATGGATGATGGATGGTAAGATGCGTTCTTCCTAACTTGAAGATTTCGAGGACGAAATCCTTTAAGGAGGGGAGAATGTAACAACCCGTATTTCTGATAACAAGTTATATCGTAAATCGAGGCATAATTTAATTTATAAATCTGAATCAAGGGAAATAGGCTATGCCATTGCGTTCATCTCGGAAAAATACGCGAAATAGAGTCCGAAATTTGGTAAATCGGAGTCCGTATGACCCGGTTAAGGCCCAAAGAAGTTTTCGGGAAATTTGAATTTCGAAACATGCAGAAATGGGGCCAGGCGGGAAAACTCCTGCCCAGCCAAGTCGACAGGGCTGTCAACTTGCCTGTCGACATGCCTGTCGACTTGGCAGTCGACAGGGCTGTCGACTTGCCCTGTCGGTTGATTCTGGCCTGGGTGCACCTGGTTGAGTTTTGGGCTGGGTTGGAGGGCTTGAGACGAAATCCGACGGACCTAAACTAACCTAGGGTTAATCTAAGGGTCTAAAACTAATCCTAATCTCTATAAATAAGCCCGTAACCTACCCCTAAATCATTAATATTCATTCATGCAACTAAACTATGGCAAAATTATTCCTCTCATGGCCTCCACTCCCTCTTAAAAATCTCTAAGCTTATTCCTATGAGAGATTCATGTTCATTCTAGTGATTTCAAGTTTAAATGAGCATTATTAGCTTGCATTCAAGACAAGTTACAATCTTTACATCATAAAGCAAGGGTTTTTATTGATTTGGAGCTTCATATTTGGGTTTTATGATTGCATAAGGGCTTTGTCATATTTTTGTGTCTTCATAAGCATTGTAAGCCCTATTCTACTTTCATACTTAAACTCTAAAGTTAAATGTATGATATGCAAGTTTGATATGTTATGATATGCAAGTTTATGATGTTATGTTATGCAAGTATGCCATGTTATGATGTTATGTTATGCAAGTTTGATATGCAAGTTTGTCATATGATATGCAAGTTATGTTATGCAAGTTTGATATGCAAGTTTGTCATATGATATGCAAGTTATGTTATGCAAGTTTGATATGCAAGTTTGTCATATGATATGCAAGTTATGTTATGCAAGTTTGGGTTGATCATTTTGTTCATGTTATCATGTTATGCAAGCTTATCTTGGGTTTATGAACATAAAGCTTCAAGCTTTATGCTAAAGGTTGCATTTTGGCAACATGTAAGTTATAATATCTCTTATGATAACTTGCATGTGAGGCTAAATGCGAACTTATGGCCATTTCTACATGTCATTTATCACCATGTATCACCAATATGCTAAGTTTGGTTTTATGCATGCTTTTGAGGCCTAAAAATGTAATATGCAAGTATATGAACACATGTACATTTCATATGCCACCATGTTGAACTTGTGGCTTCAACACCTTTATGTCATGATTATGCCAAGTTCCCTCTTTCTATCCTTTATGCGCTATTGCGATATGTAAGTGATGGGATTGCGTTTGGGGTTGAGTAAACTTAAAAGACATAAAAACATAAGCTTGGAATTTACCTATTAAGTTAGGTCTACCCTTTGGGAATTTACCTATTAAGTTAGGTCTACCCAAATGCTTGAAGACTTGTAACATATTTTGGAAACATGTTGGACATGACACTTAGAAAAGATAAGTGTGACCAACTCGAGGTTGGGTTGAGTTTGTAGCGTAAACCTACCCGGAACCGACCGGCTTAACTAGTTGCTACAAACAATAGGACCCAATGTGAGAAGTTGGTCATGTTGTACCTTGAACCCGAGGTTAGACCAAGTTGTGGTGTAAAGCTACCCGGACCCGCCCGGCTTAACTAGTAACCACAACGAGGTCTAATGTGAGAGGTTAAGGTGCATTAAATCAATTAATGTTACATGATAAGGTTAAGTAAATTTGATTTATGACACTTAACCAATTTGACATGAATGGGTAGGTTAAGTGAAACCGGGCTTGATTTCTTAATGGCACTTAACCGAAAAATACGACTAGTGGTTAGGGTTAAGTTAACCTACACTTAACCAATCTGAACTCGGTAATTTAATGGGGTTAAGTTGAACTATACTTAGCCAATCCAACTCAGTAATTTGATAAGGCTGAGAACCGATTGGATACCTGGTCTGGATAAACTAACTTGATTGATAAATTAAACGAACCTGTTTTGCGGATCTGTAGGACCCACACCAAGTTAGGAAAGTTTGTAAATCTGTTATCTGATCCGTTAGTCTGAAAACTGATCGTCTGAACCTGGTATATCTGAACTCTGTTAATAAGTTAATCTGAATCTGATAGTCTGGGGACACAAGGGGGAATACTTGTGTCATCTGTTGTTTGGGACCCATATTAGTCAGTAACCCTTTCTGGTATCAAAACTTTGACCCAACTGTTGGTAGGGTCCGGGCACGCTTACTGAACTAATTATAAGTGGTTCATTCTGATAATGGCGATGGGTGTTGATGGTGCGTTCCAACCGGGTCATGTGCGTGCATGGATCCCGGTCTGCCTCTGAGGATGTAAGATGCCGTGACATCTGTAAATACGCCTGTGCCAATTTGTTGCCACTGTAGAGAGTGATACACCCTATCGTGGGGCCGACATAGGGTATTTATGTATTAGGGAGCCGATCGCTTGGGTAGGATTTAGGGTACACTTAAATCTGTCTGATTCTGTTGGTACCGTCTGTTTGGTTGGGTGGTAACACCCGTCTATTTCTGCGTGGTACCGTCTGTTAGGGTGGTAAAGGCCCACTACTAGTGTACACCTAATTGTAGTATTCCGTTTCTGTACTTTATCTGTTAGGGTGGTAAAGGCCCATTATTGTAGCATTCCGTTTCTGTACTTTATCTGTTAGGGTGGTAAAAGCCCATTTTTCCCGAACTCTATCTATGGGCCATTCTGTTCCGTCCTGTATCGATGTAGACATTAGGGTAACACCTAATCCTGTTATACTAGTATTGGTACTAAGAAGTTGGATCTTGACTTAGGTCAACACCTGATATTGGGCCAAGTTTAGGCCAAGGGATAAATTCTTGTTTATACATGACATGTTAGAATGCTGGTACACCTGTGGTGAAAAATTTCACCTTGATTATTCGATGACTCCTTTGAATTATCTGTTAGATATTCACCATGCTAGTATGTAATTATCCTTATGATCATACCTGCTTCTCATGCCAGTTAACTTTATCAGTTTACATTGATTGTAGTAGGGCTTACTCAGTCTTTTTGACTGACCTGTTTTCCTTTCGCCTCTTTTCTTCCGTTCCCCCCCCCAGGTTCTCAGGGTGGGAATATTGGAGCTTAGCTTGGATTTCTGATCGCTTGCTTGTGGGATTTTAGCTCATGTACGGTCTTGACATGGAGCTAGTTATGGTTATCACTTATTTTGGGGATAGTACTTATGTATTTTAGTTTTTCAGAAATGTTGTTTTTATCTAGACTTATGTATTTGGAAAGTTGACATTATGTTGTACCAGACTTATTTTGAAATAGTTTGAAATCTTCCGTAGTTTTATTTATCTTATTTACTCTGTTTACATATATACATATGTTCTTGTTCTGCCTTGATATATCATTAAGCATGTTTACCTGATTCAAACGCCCCTCCAAAGTCAGAGTGCTTGCAAGAGCCACCCTGGCGGAGGTGGGGTGTTACAGGATCTCCGGTCTTCGACCACCGTCTTCATCTTCGATTTCTTATCGTCGATTTAGTTATTCAGAATGGGATAAACCCGGTCATTCTGAGCAACTCGTGTATGTAATAAACAAGTGCAACACAAACACAACATACGCCTTATTCCAATTCATTAGTCACTAACCGTAAATCAGTAAGAGAACGATTCCCGAAATATTAACCCCGAAGGCCGAAACCAACATCAGATCAAAATCCAGGAAACCAATCGACTTAGCTAACCTTCAGTTAGTTTCTATATTTCACATTTCATATCGTTTATAATATTTTATAACAATTTATCGCTATTTTTATTTATTTAAAAATAGCCAATTTATTCAAACGACGCTTCAGGCCATAACGCGGCCGTGGCGTTGTTTTTCTTCAGATTTGATTTACACATATCTGAAAATCTAACCATTGGATCTTCACAAAATTTATATCGAAAGATCTTTTCAAAACGAATCCAACGGTTCCAGTTTTCGGAAAATCTGACGGTCGGATCTCCCGGTACACTCGTTTGAAGTTTCGATTTCAAAATACGAACTGTAGCGTCATTATTCGATTTAATTTAATTATATATATATATATATAATTGATTCTGGCGCTGTTTTTCTTTAGATTTGAATTAAACATTCCAGACAATCCAACCGTTGGATCTTTACAAAGTTGGTGTCGTTGGAAAGATATTCCCAAAGCAAACCCAACGGTTTCGGTTTCGGGAAAATCCGATGGTCGGATCTTCCACACTAATCGTTTGAAATCACGGTTTCAAAACACAAACTGCAGCTTCGTTATTCGATTCGTTTAAATTATATTTATATATGTATATATATATATATAAATAATCTATTCTTCGATTTCAAAACCATATTCCTTTCATAATTTGATAAAAATGATATTTTTATCCAACCGACTTTTATTTCAACACTTCACTATTTTTAAAAATTCGTGTATATAATAAAAATATGATTTTCATTGTAAAACTATTTATTTCAAAACGCGACTATTTTATATAGTTCATATAGATGATAAAAATATGATTTTTATTATAAAACAATTTCTTTCAAAACACGAATACCATTCAACACATGAATTTCTATTCAACGAATGAATTTCTATTCAACACATGAATGTTTTCTATAGTCCCTATATATAAAATAAAAATTTGGTTTTTATTGTTAAAACAATTTATTTAAAACATGAATACCAGTCAACACATGAATTTCTATTCAACGAATGAATTTCTATTCAACATATGGAGGTTTTCTATAGTTCGTATATATAAAATAAAAATGTGATTTTTATTGTTAAAACAATTTATTTAAAACACGAATACCATTTAACACATGAATTTCTATTCAACGAACGAATTTCTATTCAACACACGAATATAGTTTCAACACATGAAAATAATTCTAAGACATGAATATTATTCAAAATTTCGGCAGCATAACGGTAGGGTAGTTAAAACCGGGGCCACCCCTAGTACGGCTCCTCGCTCTACCTTAAAGCCTCGCAGCTTTCGACAATGGGGATTTCACGCGTCAAGTTTGTTGAGTCAAGGAATTCATGGTGTTTTGATCAATGACAATGAGAAATTCAAGATCGACAAAAAGAAGATATTCGATGGTATAGGTTGGTTATTTAGAGTATGAGTATAGTTAAATATGTTAAAATCTATCCTCAAATAACCATATTCCTATATGGTTTGAATATATATATGTTTATACATGTATGCACATTCATTGTGCATACTAACAGAAACCGGTCGACCGGTTCATATATAGGCGGTCGACCGTTTCTGTGCAGAATGCACAATGAACGTGCACACATATATTTAACGTACATATATTCAAACACCAGTCTACTGGTCATTTTTTACCAGTCGACTGGTCTACGAACTGAAGCCATCTTTTGGAATAAACACCCTATTTCATCAATGGTTATGATCCTTTCTCTTGGCCAAAAATCATCTCTTTTCATGGTTTCTCTTCACCAATGATTACATCTCTCCATTCTCTATAAAAGCATCATGAAATCATCATTTTAAAAAACAACAATTCTTTCTATTCTTGCTATCTAAGTGCTGATATCATTCTTACTCTTTAAAAGCATTCAAAAGCTCACTATTCTCATATATCGTTATTTGAATCCTTGAATCTATATATTATTCTTTAGATTTAAACAACGATATCATCTTCCAAATCTTCATAATATCAAAATCATATTTGAGGATCAGATTATAGGAAGGTTGTACAAGAATTGACAAATCCGTGTTGTTAAGAACACACATTGTCAAACTACAAGTTTATATCTTATTTGAAGTCCTCGTTGTTGTAAGAGGCGAGTTGTTGAAGTCCTGTGTGTGATCAGGCAAGTGTTGAAGTCCTGTGTGTGATCAGGCAAGTGTTGAAGTCCTCGTGTTGTTAGAGGCGTGAAATCCCGTTCGGCTGCTCGGGTGTTGTGAACCTGTTCCTCCGAGTGAAGCGAGGTTATTGATTAGTAAAAATCCAGAGAGAGATCTGGGACTGGACGTAGGACGGTGCTCCGAACCAGTATAAAAATCCCTGGTGTGATTTTTCCATTTTTTACTGCATTTACTAATTTACTTATCTATGATATCGCTGCTGTGAGATATTTCTTAGTATATATCATATATTCCGCATATCCATACTACTGATCCTGCCTAAAGTCATCTATCGACATTTTCAATTGGTATCAGAGCAAGGTTATCTCATAACCGTAACACAGTTATTTGATATATTCTAGTAATTTGGCAAATAATGCAAGCACTAGTAACACCACTTACACAGAAGGTCAGTCAACACAAATACCTCCTTTCTTTAATGGCCTAAACTATAGCTATTGGGCAACACGTATGGCTTTTTATATGCAATCAACAAGTTATGATGCTTGGAATGCTACTCAGAAAGAAATAGTCAATCCAACAACTGAGTATGCAGAATGGACAGCTGCTGAGAAAGCAGCAGCTACTGTAAATGCAAAAGCAATAAATATGTTGTTTTGTGTGTTAGATCAAAACGAATATAACCGTGTTAGTATCTGTACCTCTGCATATCAAATTTTGGCAAACGATAAAAACCACTCATGAAGGTACTAACAAGGTTAAACAAGCAAATATAGCTTTGTTGAAAAGTCAATTTCAAAATTTCAAAATGAAGCCGAATGAAACAATCAATGAGATGTATTCAAGGTTTCAAACCATTCACCATGCTCTTATCGGTTTAGGACAAAAATATTCTGATTTTGATGTAGTTTCAACAGTCCTACATTCACTGACTAATGAATGGGAAGGAAAAGTATTAGCAATAGAGGAAGCTAACGATCTTTCCACCATGAAGCCAGATGAATTGATAGGAAATCTTATGTCCTATGAAGCTAACTTGCAGGCACGAAAAGAACAAAAAGAAGAAAAGAAAATTGTAGCTTTTCATGCTGAGAAAGATGAAGACGTCTCAGATTCCGAAGATGAGGATCTAGCATTCATTGCAAAAGGATTCAAAAAATTCTTAAACCAACGAAAAGCTAGTCGATACAACAGAAAGAAGTTCAGATCAAATAAGCCCACATCATCAAATGTAGAATGCTTTAACTGTCATAAGAAGGGACACATGCAAATGGATTGTCCAGAACAAAAGAAGAAGACAGAAAATGACAAGTTCAAACACAGAAAGGACAAGTCAAAGAAACGGGCATTCTCAGTGACATGGGATGATTCATACTCATCTTCATCTGATAGTGAAAGTGACTCAGACAATGAACAAGCTAATGTATGCTTTATGGCTAAAGAAGATGAGGTACAAATTCCGACTTTTGAAGAAGTTCTATATATAAATGCTGAGTTAATGTATAAATTTAAAGATGTAAAACGACAATGCAAGCAAGCTCAAGCTGATTTAAGTAGAGAAGAATTTGAACGAGATATGTTAAAAGATGAGAAGAAAATATTAGAGGAGGAACCTGAAAAAGCTCAAGAATCATCATTTAATATTGATTCTCAACTATCTCTTTTGAGTCAAGAAATTGAAACTCAAAAAGAGAAAAATGATGCTCTAACTACCGAAAATCATGAGCTTAAGGCAAAAGTCAAGATGTTAGACCTTGAAAAGGCTAGTTTACAATCAAAGTTAGACGACATTACTCAAAATATTTCTAACTTTAACAAAGGTCGAGAAAATTTGACAAAAAATATTGAAAGTTCACAAACTGCTACAAATAAACAAGGTTTGGGATATAAGAAACAAGTTATCAAGAAACATCTTGGTAAAAGAAAAGGGAAAAATAAGGAAGTACGAGAAACTAAAGCTAAGAAAAATCTTAGTTTATTATATTCCAAACCAAAACCGATTGTGAAATTTCAAAAGAAGAATGTCAAATTTATAAAAATATGGGTTCGTAAAACAAATAACAATTTGATTAGGAAAAAGTGCATTCAAAATTTTTTGAGTTCTGTGCGTCATAATCCAAATTGTATATATAAAGGGGATACTGGACCCGTATGGGTTTGGACTCCTAAGACCTAACTCTTAGGACCCTATAAAAAGGTGGGTACCATGAACTTAATTTTATTTTTTGCAGGTCCCACTTAAGAAAAGAGGAAAGTGGATACTAGACAGTGGTTGCTCGAAGCATATGACTGGAGACA
This sequence comes from Allium sativum, assembly GCA_030737875.1. Classification (NCBI taxonomy): domain Eukaryota; kingdom Viridiplantae; phylum Streptophyta; class Magnoliopsida; order Asparagales; family Amaryllidaceae; genus Allium; species Allium sativum. The sequence continues at coordinate 145,573,744 of CM060912.1, read as the reverse complement.
AGAGCTTATTAACAAATATCACTTATTCGGATGGTGGCTCAGTCACTTTTGGAGATAATTCAAAAGGCTATATCATCGGCAAAGGCGATGTGAGCAATTACGGTACATCAAACTTACCTCTTATTACTAATGTCATGCTAGTTAGGAATTTGAAACATAATATACTAAGTATCAGTCAATTGTGCGACAAAGGTTTTATCATTTCTTTTTCGGACAATAAATGTAGTATTTTAGATAAAGATCGAAATATAGCTTTTGAAGGATATAGAGACAGAAACATCTATATTCTGAATATGAATACCAATCATAATTCAGATATGTGTCTTGTAGCAAATGATAATGATCCATGGCTATGGCACAAACGTTTCTGTCACATAAACTTCAGAACTATTGACAAGCTAGCCAAGAATGATCTAGTTAAAGGACTACCCAAAGCAAGCTTTAAGGTTGATAATCTTTGTGATGCATGTCATTTAGGAAAATTGACCAAATCGTCTTTCAAATCCAAGAAAGTCATATCAACGTTACAACCATTGGAGCTATTACATATGGATTTATTTGGACCAACACAGGTTCAGTCAATAAATCATAATCGATATGTGTTTGTAATTGTTGATGATTACTCGCGATATACATGGGTAATTTTCTTGAAAAACAAAAGTGATACTTTCAAACATTTCAAATCCTTCGTCAAAAGAATTCAAAAATCAAAAGGGCTTAAAGTTAAAAACATAAGAAGTGATCATGGCAGAGAGTTCGAAAATAATGATTTTGAACATTTTTGCACAAAGAAAGGTATAAATCATAATTTTTCGTTTCCTATAACTCCACAACAAAACGGAGTTGTAGAACGGAAAAATCGGACTTTACAAGAATGTGCAAGAACATTATTAAATGGATCCACTCTACCAAAACATTTTTGGGCAGAAGCTGTTGCAACTGCGTGTTATGTTTTGAATTGTGTATCTATTCGACCTCTGACCAAAAATACATCCTATGAGCTATTTAATCAAAGAAAACCAAATCCGATGAAGGAATATTTATCGGATACTCGGAACGAAGCAAGGCTTATTGTATATTTAACAAGAGAACTAAAACTATTGAAGAATCACTTCATGTTTCTTTTGATGAATTCTATAAATCATCTCGTATCGTATCAGATGACGAAGAAACCATAGTCACTGATAATCCTATCATCACAAATAACGACTCTGACTCAGAAATTGTTAATGATATCCCTCAACCTGCTGTGATACCTTCTCCACCATGATTTAGATCTCCTCCGAGAATTCTAATAGATCATCCAGTTCAAAATGTTATAGGAGAAGTAACATCACAAATTAGAACAAGAAGTCAACTAAATCAAATGGGTCATGTCGCATTCCTTTCAAATATCGAACCTAAGAATCCGAAAGAAGCTGCTACTGATGATTACTGGATCATTGTCATGCAAGAAGAACTAAATCAGTTCGAGCGCAATGATGTCTGGGAACTTGTTCAAAAACCGACTGATCAGTCAGTCATTGGTACGAAATGGGTCTATAAAAATAAGGCTGACGAACAAGGAAATATAACCAGAAATAAAGCAAGATTAGTAGCACAAGGATATAATCAGGAAGAAGGTATCGATTATGAAGAAACCTTTGCTCCCGTAGCTCGATTAGAAGCTATTCAAATTTTACTGTCCTTTGCTTGTCATCATGATTTTAATCTTTATCAAATGGATGTCAAAAGTGCATTTTTAAATGGATTTATCAAAGAGAATGTATATGTCGAACAACCTCCTTTGTTTGTACATGAGAAATATCCTGATCATGTATATAAACTTAAGAAAGCTTTATATGGATTGAAACAAGCACCTCGTGCTTGGTATGAACGATTAAGAAGCTATCATATCGATTCTGGATTTCAAATTGGTAAAGTTGATCAAACTCTATTCATTAAACATTCTCAAAAAGATATATTAGTTATCCAAATGTATGTAGACGACATTATCTTTGGTTCAACAAACGACAAACTTGCAAAGAGTTTGCAAATATTATGACCAAAGAATTTGAAATGTCTCATATGGGAGAACTATCGTATTTCCTTGGTCTTCAAATCAAACAACTTTCTAACGGTATTTTTATTAGTCAAGAAAAATACTGTGGAAACTTAGTCAAACGCTTCGGTTTAGAAAATACCTCTGGTAAACCAACTCCTATGAGTACGACCACACATCTTGAAAAAGATGAACATGGTAAGAATGTTGACCAGAAGTTATATAGAAGCATGATTGGTTCGTTCCTGTATCTTATCGCGAGTCGTCCTGATATTATGATGAGTGTTTGTTTATGTGCAAGGTTTCAAGCTAATCCTAAAGAATCACATTTACCAGCTGTAAAACGAATAATACGATATCTTAATAACATCAAAGACTTTGGTCTTTTCTACCCGAAATATTGTCCATTTGAATTAGTATCGTATAACGATGCTGATTTCGGTGGCTCTCGCACGGATAGAAAGAGTACAAGTGGTACGTGCCATTTTATTGGAAAATCACTTGTCTCTTGGTTTAGTAAGAAACAAAATTGCGTTTCACTCTCAACATGTGAGGCTGAATACATATCAGCTGCTTTTGCTTGTACTCAAGTCTTATATATGCAACAAACACTTCGAGATTTCGATATTCATTTATCAAAGTCCATCATATATTGTGATAACACAAGCGCAATCAATTTATCAAAAAACCCAGTCAATCATTCCCGAACAAAGCACATTGATATTCGACATCATTTCTTAAGAGATAATATTGAAAAAGGAACAATATGTCTCGAATATGTCCAGACTGACAACCAATTAGCAGTCATTTTTACCAAGCCTCTACTCGAATCTAGTTTTATCTCTTTACGTAGAGAGCTCGGCTTGATTTCTAGAAACGAACTTGGTGTATAATAATATATATACACACTATTGAGTTCTTCTCTAGACTGGTACATTCATTTTTTTTACTTAGCTAATTAATATTCTTTTACTATTATCAGCAATTCATTTTGAGCTTTACAAATTTTAAGTGGTTCATATTCTCTGAATGCTTTCCATCCATTACTTCCTACTTCGTAAAAGCTATAAATACATCTCCTTCTTATTGTTTTCTGCATCAATTTCTTAGTGTTAACATTCATACACAAGTCCATATACTCTTATGGCACACATATGTGATAAATGTGCTCAACGGTCTCATATCTCGGTCACTAGCTCCGAACCAGAGGAGTACTACTCTCCGGAAACACCGAAGAGCAGACCGGAATGTTCGCATATTCCTAGACATACACCCAAACCAAAACGAGCTAAGAAAGCACTATTTTGTTCTCCGGGTACGAGAGAGAAGATCAATGAAATTCGTCACTACCAGATACATCAGTTGGATCTCCAACGTCAACTGCATTATGAACAAAAACTCACATCTGATCGTTTAACTCTCTTAGAACGAATGGCGTCATTTTTTTGTAGCACGGATAGACATGGGGTACACGAACCAATGCCATACCCTTCGTCTACATCTCGAAGTCCTAATTCATGGGACCGTAATTATGCGAGAAACGAAGGATCAAGAGAAAATTGGTCGCCATGGACGCCGAGAGTTTCGAATATTCATGAAATATCAGAAGACAAGTCATCTACCTTTCATTAAGTTATGTTGTTTTCATATCGCAAAATAATTTTTTATTGTTGTATTTGTTTTCACGTTCTTCATTCAAATTCATTTTGAGTTAGAATAAATTTCAAGTTATATGACAGTATATAATCTTTTCAAGCCAGAAAAACAATTTTTAAGCAGAACGGTCGACCGTGTTTTTGGACCAGTCGACCGTTTTTATCTCTGGAAATGATCATATACTTGAAATGGTCGACCGTCTAAAAATACCAGTCGACCGTTCAACTCTTTGGAAATTTTTCATCTTAAATGCTTACCAGTCGACCGTTTTATTTCCATCGGTCGACCGGTAAAGTCCTCTGGAATTAATTTCCTCCAGGAACCAGTCGACCGTTTAAAAACCACCGGTCGACTGGCAAACTTCTCTGGAACTTATTTACCCAGTAACCAGTCGACTGGTCCATAAAAACCGGTCGACCGGTCATGCGTTTTCCAGAATTTTTGCCCCTAATCGATACGTCGATTCATCTCCTACATCCCTTCACTTCATTTTTATACTTCCCTCTTCTCAAACTCCTAGAAATCCAAAAATTTCTTTTTTAATTTCTTCAAATTCAGTGGCACCTCCTCAGAAGAAACAAAAGAAATCGTCCTCCACTTCTCTCCAACCAATAGATTCCAACATAAAACAATGGCTCATGGATCCTATTGCTGTGAGACGATGGAATGCCATGAAGGATTTCACAATCCATGAAGGTTCTTTCATAAATCTCAATGCTTTTATCCTATATGATGTTGAAGAACAATTGGTTAAGGCTCGTATAAAATCTCTACTTACTTTTGATGAGAACAATGTAGAAATTAATCATATTATGATTAAATTGTTCTATGCCTACCTTAACCTAGAAAAATTCAAGCCAGAAAATGCAGCGGATTGCCTTTGGTCCGTAGTTTGTGGTCATCTTATTTTCATTTCCAAGGAATGAATGGCTATGGTACTCGGTTCACCAAATAGCGGGAGAGAATTTTCTTCTGACTTTTGCACCGTTCATACTCGTGATAGAATTAGTCATCAGTTCATCGAGGTTCATAAAATTAGTACCAAGGCGATTAACTTGCGTCCTACGGCTCGTGTTATTCATCATACCCTCATCCATTCTTTATTGCCGAGGGTTGGAAACTTTGATGCCGTTTACAAAGAAAATTTCAAGGCTTTGTATGCGATTTATGGAGATATTGAAATAAATTGGATAAACATGATCTTCGACGAGATTTTGCTTGTTAATAATCGCAAAAGGCCACTTATATTTTACAATGAATTTGCAATGCGGCTTTTAATCAATTGTGGAGTCCCGTCTTGTGTTTCTAAAATCTCTAAGCCAAAGTGCATCGACAAAGCAACCCGAAAAAGGATGAAGCTCCCTGACCCTTGTATTAATATCATTCCGTTTGATCAATACCAACATCAAGGTCCTTCAGAAACAGCTCCTTCTACTACTCCCAAGCCTAAACCGGAGGAAGTTAAACTCCTTGAACCCTCTTCGTCAACTAAGGACTCACTTGCACAAATTGCACGAAACCAATTTCTTTTAGAAGCTAGACTTAAACGAACCGACACCAAACTCGACCGTTTAGACACAAAGCTCGATAAACGGTTCTCCAAGCTTAAGTCTTTCTTCGGTACTATTTAGGAAGCAATTTCATGTGTATCGACCTCTTCTTCCACTCAAATACAAGATCCGGGAAAACAACCCATGCCTCCAACATTTACATGGTCATCATCTGAGGAAGGCACAAGTTCAGGAATTAATACTGGACGTGGTCGTGGATCTCACGAGACTGAGGAGGAGGAAGATGACGACGACAACGAAGAAGACGTTCAAGATGAAGGGGACAAGGAAGGAGGTGGAAGGATAGTGATTCACTCTGAATCTACGGAATCCGATTCTCCATCGCACTAGTTTGTTATCATTCATATATGCTTTATGTTTTATTTTTGCAAAAACTTGAATGATACTTGTATGTAAATAGTATCGTATTTATTTTGGGTGTGTACGTCTCAAAACATTTGGTACTTGACTTTCTTTTGGTATGCTTGGGTTGTATAATATGCTAAATGCTTATCGTAACTTGTGTAATCTCTACTCCTTTTTGTCGATGACAAAGGGGGAGAAAATGTTACTAACATTGTGTTTTGTAGATATTTCTTAAGTATGTATTTCAGGGGGAGTATACATTCAGGGGGAGTAATAAACTCTTTCAGATCTATATTGTCATCAATCAAAAAGGGGGAGAATGTTGAGTCAAGGAATTCAAGGTGTTTTGATCAATGACAAGGAGAAATTCAAGATCGACAAAAAGAAGATATTCGATGGTATAGGTTGATTATTTAGAGTATGAGTATAGTTAAATATGTTAAAATCTATCCTCAAATAATCATATTCCTATATGGTTTGAATATACATATATGTTTATACATGTATGCACATTCAATGTGCATACTAACAGAAACCGGTCGACCGGTTCATATATAGGCGGTCGACCGTTTCTGTGCAGAATGCACAATGAACATGCACACACATATATAACGTACATATATTCAAACACCAGTCTACTGGTCATTTTTTACCAGTCGACTAGTCTACGAACTGAAGCCATCTTTTCGAAAAGACACCCTATTTCATCAATGGTTATGATCCTTTCTCTTGGCCAAAAATCATCTCTTTTCATGGTTTCTCTTCACCAATGATTACATCTCTCCATTCTCTATAAAAGTATCATGAAATCATCATTTTAAAAAACAACAATTCTTTCTATTCTTGCTATCTAAGTGCAGATTTCATTCTTACTCTTTAAAAGCATTCAAAAGCTCACTATTCTCATATATCGTTATTTGAATCCTTGAATCTATATATTATTCTTTAGATTCAGACAACGATATCATCTTCCAAATCTTCATAATATCAAAATCATATTTGAGGATCAGATTATAGGAAGGTTGTACAAGAGTTGACAAATCCGTGTTGTTAAGAACACACATTGTCAAACTACAAGTTTATATCTTGTTTGAAGTCCTCGGTGTTGTAAGAGGGGAGTTGTTGAAGTCTTGTGTGTGATCAGGCAAGTGCTGAAGTTCTGTGTGTGATCAGGAAAGTGTTGAAGTCCTTGTGTTGTTAGAGGCATGAAATCCCGTTCGGCTGCTCGGGTGTTGTGAACCTGTTCCTCCAGGTGAAGCGAGGTTGTTGATTAGTAAAAATCTAGAGAGAGATCTGGGACTGGACGTAGGACGATGCTCCGAACCTGTATAAAAATATCTGGTGTGATTTTTCCATTTTTTTACTGCATTTACTAATTTACTTATCTGTGATATTGCTACTATGAGATCTTTCTTAGTATATATCATATATTCCGCATATCCATATTACTGATCCTGCCTAAAGTCGTCTATCGACATTTTCATATTTTGCACGCAGGCGACATGTATATTCTTTTTTCATTTCCACAAACTAATCCTATGTGGTTTCAACCAAATAATCTCAACCACAAATGGGTATTTTTTAACCACAATCAATCAATTTCAACCACAAACAATTCTAATCAACCATTCGCTATCAACCAATTTTCACACCAATCACAACTAATAAATATCGTCCATGGTTTGTGGACGAGGGGCATATATATATATATATATATATATATATATATATATATTAGTATATTTCACTTCTATTCAACATATATATAATTTTTACAACGCATATATAACTTATACATCGAACGTACAACTTATACAACACTTATACAAGAGGTGTACAACGCTTATATAACTCATACATCGACTATATAATTTATACATCGTCGTTTTCCATGTCGTTTATAATTTAGAAATCTCACTTTGGGTTCCACTCCACCAAAAATAGCAGAAGGCTCAGAAAAATATGCGGTCTCTTCTAGAATGTAGAAGACGTCCACACGAGTCCACTATCTCTTGTTTCACTGAATTTCGTCAAAAATAAAAAAGATATGATTTTTACAGTGAAATCAAAAACCGTAGCGCTTTAAAGTGCTATAATATAGTTTATATAATTTTCAACCATTATCTCACTGAAATCTTCAAAACAAGGTTTGGATTTTTCTTTGAATCCGTGTAGCTATTCGTCGATCGGCCTTCGCAGCGTCGGAGGGGGAGGAGCTGCGCACCTGCACCTGGAGGGGGGAGGCGTTCGATCGCCTGAGGCAGGCGGGGCAACGGCGAAAACGGCTGGACTACGGAGGCTCGAATCTCCACGACGCGCCACGAGGAAGGTCCAGACGGGTATGGATTTGAAGAGGAGGAGGATCTCTTCAAAAACTTCAACTGGGTGGAGGGCTAATTCGGCGTGTGGCGGTCGTAATCGGGACTGGAAGGTTTGAAGGCCTTTCTGCCTTTAATCGTGGAGGGAGAGAGAATGTCGGGGAGAGAGAATTGTGAGGTGGACCAATGAGATTTTTTTTTATAATTTTTTAAAAATCCAAAAATACCCCTTATCTCATACAAACTCCAATCCAAACCCAACGAGTGTCGTCCCTAACCAAATACCCCCATTCCGAACACAATGCGATATGTTTTGTAGGCCCATTCGACTGTTTCAGTCAGTTTTTCTTCAAATTAAAATATAGAACATTTAATATTTGATTTGAACGTACATTTCAATTTGCCGGGGCCACATACTGATTCTGAAAATTCCCGAAAAATAAATCTAGCTATGTTTTGACGATACGGTCTCAACAAAACTAGTTTCGTCGAATTCTGAGACCGTTTGCAAAATGGCCATTTTCACGGGCTATATAAATTCTATAGCGACCTTTCTAAAAATTCATTTGGCCATAACTTTTACTTCCCCCTATGAAACTTCAATTTTTCAGATTCGTTAGAAAGATATTCACTAACAAATTTAAATATTTTTGGTTTCACTAAAATCCGTTTTGTTTTGCACCCGGTACAGTTAGTCAAAGTTTGAATTCAATTTTTGAAACTGCCGCGCCATTTTAGGCCTTGTTTATAATTCAAAGTAATTATATTTATTTTCAAGTGTCGATTCAAACTCACTTCTCGTCGTTATTATTTAAAATACTTATTTTAAATATTTCAAATTCACTAAAATAGCCAAATTAAAATTTTCAAACTGGTTCAGATTTTCCGGGTTGTTACAATGAAATTGAACATACACTAATCCCAATATTTAGTTTTATGTCAATCGAATGGTTAACAGGTGTTGTAAGCGTTAATTATTCATATTTAACGCTTATGTAGTTGTGTAATGCACTCTAGATGATGGTTGACTATGTTTGATTATTGTTGTGCACATGTGTTGAATGAGATCCATATAAATAACATTATATGGTAATTGGCTGTGTCTGATTCCAATTCAGAAAGAACAAATATTTTAAATTAACGAATGTTTTAAATTGACGAATATAGAATATTTTAAAATGATATTCAGTAATGGATCAAAATATGATTTTGATGTCCGATTTGGGATGGACACGAAAATATTTAAATATATAAAGCTGTGTTGATTAGATTAACTCCATTTTGACGTGAACGATATTTATATCGATTCTTTTGATTTTTATAATGAATATTAAAAAGGAAGTGATTTCAAAATCTAATGTTTTAAAAATACTATCATTTATATATCGATGATATGGAATATTCAATTTTGATTTGAAATTGAATATAAAGTTGAAATCGTTTTGAAAACGAATTTAAAACGATTTATAAAATACGTTTTAAAAGGAAAATCGATGAAATACATATAATATATATTACATATATTTAATGGCCTGAATAGAATGCGTCGCGCAGCAGTGGTTTATGAATTTCGACCATTGACTTCGAATGGACATTACGGGAGATCCGACCATCGGATTCTCCTAAAACTAGAACCGTTGGGTTCGTATTGAAAAGTGATTTCCAACGGATATAAGAGATTTGAAATCTAACGGTTGGATTTTGAATTATGTCCAAATCAAATTTGGAAAGGGTAGTAAGTGCAATTCGATGACCGTTTATGGAAATCGACTGTACGGGCCTTGATAAAATTATCAAAAATACCAATAATTTGTGTAAAATCATACTAAATGATTTGGAAAGAATTGGGATGAAAAATTCCATATTTGAAAAAATAAAAATATATTTTTATTGAAATGAACTAGTTATGAACTAGAATTATAATCCAATATTTTTAAATAAATAAATTGGAATTAAAATGGTTTTAAAAATAACCAGAATTTCCAATACACGAAATGGAATGGATTTGAATCGAAATTATCTTCAGAATATATCGATATTGGATTCTGTGATTATACGGATATTGTGGAGGAATTTGGAAGATATATATGTATATATATATATATATATATCGTTATCCCGATAAGATATTTGTTGGTTTCAGAGTTTGATATTGAATATACGTCGATATATTTTCTATTTAGAGCCTTGTATTCAATATCAAATTGGATTTTGGGTTTGTTGTGAATGGTATCTTTAATAATACTTTTCTTAAACCCAATGGAGTTAAGAAAATTAAAAACTGACGGGAGATTAGCTAAGTTGAATGGTTTCCTGGGTATTGATCTGAAGTTGGTTTCGGCCTTCGGGATTAATACTTAGGGAATTGTTCTCTTACTAATTTACGGTTAGAGACTGATGGGATGGGGTTTTCGGTAACACTGTTCTTGGACCCCGTGTGAAAAGAATAAATATTTTAATTAAGATTTAAAGAAGAATTACCAATTAATTTACATTTAATTGGAATTGAAAATGGAATGTGAATTGGGTTTATTGTGAACTGTGTTTTTAACGACATTCGTTCTTTATGACGATTTACAGTGAAATGTGATTTGGAATTTATAAATCTTTTTATTAAGATTTAGCAGGAGTTTTCCCAAGTAAAGTTTTCCAATTTAATATATTAAATTGGAATTGAATGGAATTCAATTTGATAATAATCGAAATGAGCTTCTGTGGAGGAAGACCATTAATATATATGGAACTTAAAAGGCTTTGTCGTTATTCCATTTATATTATTAGTCAGATACGTAAATTGATATCAATTATATACTGATTTGTTTTCCATGAAAATTACATTTTTATGGAAGAGGATTTGGGTTTATTCTGAACTATGTTTTAAATGACATTAGTTCTTTAACCCAGTTAAAGACAGGATTACATGTCTAACATTGTATTTCAAATTTTATGGTTGATCTATGCTAAATATGTATCTGTTTGGTGGTGGAGAATTTATTCTCTTTCTTAACTATCTTCTCTAAGACATACGAGCTTAGAGGTTCTATATCGGCAGAAATCAATAGCACAGTGTAGATTGTCGATGCAACATGCTTGTGTTTCCAAAGTTAAATAATAATTAATATTGATTTTTGGAAAGGTTAAAACTACGTGAAGTTTTAGTGAATCTTTAATTAGATTGAAAAATGGATTGATAATTTAAATTATCAAATTTGGGAGATAATCGAGAATGGAGTATCACCATTTTGGCTCCTAGCGATAGTTAAATCTTTAATTAGATTTGAACATGGAATGGTAATTAAATTTACCAATAACACTGTGGTGTTAGATATGGAGTATTACCAGTTTTGCTCCATTGAATGAATAAGTTGGGATTGGGAGATTAAACAAATGATTACTTCGGTAAGGTGCGTTAATCCCGATTAGTTTGGAAAACCTTAATACGGTTTGAATTGAGAATCCAAAGGAAGATTAAAGAATAAATTTAAATAACTTATCTTTGATAAAATTAAGGGGAACCTTTCCCCAAGGATATGAATATTTAAATTTAAAAATATTCAGAATCGGAATGAGGCGTATGTTGTGTTTCTATAACACTTGTTTATTATATACGCGAGTTATTCGGAAAGGCGGGGTTTATACCCATTCTGAATAACTGACTCCTTGATATGTGACGATGAAGACCGTGGTTGAAGACCGGAGGTCTTCACATCGTTTGGATGATTACTGATGTCTTGATTGGGCTGTACATCCAAGACGAGGTAATAAGTGGTGATCGTCTAGACGTACTTGGAGATCGATGGATAAGTGAGGACCTCTCTCCTGTATTGGACATATAGGGCGAGGAATAAGGTGCCTCTGGTTTCGTTCAGACCCAGAACGAACTTGTAAGTGGATGTGTTTCTGACATTGGATTTTGTTCTATGTTGATTGATTTCTATTAAATATATATCTGTTTGGCGGCGGAGAATTTATTCTCTTGCTTAACGCCCTTCTCTGAGACGTACGAGCTCAGAGGTTATATAATCCGTCGCATGACATGAATTGCTTGTGTGGCATGCTGAGATGCAGATGATCAAGGCTTCTGTTGAAAAGCAGAGTCTTGTGGTTGATGATCAAAGCACAGTTTTAATATAGCAAAGCTTTGTGCATGGCATTAATTCGCGAGCCTTAAACCTCGGTACGAGTCAAAAACGGAATCGGACCGTTTGGAGAACATGACGTTTCTTTCTAGCTATGTGTAATGTCCCGCATTTTTATCAGTTTGGATTTGAATATTTAAAACAGTTTAAATATTGAATTCTTGATATAAGTGGATGTATATATTAATTTAAAATGAAGTTGAACGTATAAAAATATATATATTAATTATAAACGAGCTCACAACGACGCTGTAGTTCGTAATTTAACATTCTGAACTTCAACCGAGTGTACAGGACTCGTTATTAGTCGGATTTCTTCGAAACAAGAAGCGTTGGAATCTGTTGAACTGTATCTTTCTAACAGAAGTGAAAAATCAAGATTTCGCGCTATAGGTTGTGAATTATATCCAAATCAAATATTCAGAAAGTTGCTCTAAAATCGTTTATCGACCATAACAGTTTATTCGAAATAACTAGATATCGGATTCGAATTTAGACAAGGTACTTTTGAGACATAGTGGTAATTTAATTTTTAGATTTTTACTGTAATTTTTAATTAATTAAATATGCAACTTTTTATTTGAGTTCCTTTGCAAGTTTTGTATGCTCCAACTTGTAAAGCAAGCCTAACGTTTTATAAAGGCACATGAAAGGAAATACAAACAAAAGTAGAAGAAAGTGTTGTGACGCAAAGGAGAAGAAGGAATTGAAGGGTCTGCACTATGAAGTGAGGGATCTGCGTTGGTAAGGGTAGTGTGTTAGAGGAAAGGTGGGTAGTTAGTTGGAGTTTATAATCAAGATGAAGCTTACTGTTAACTTAAATAAATGTTCATGGTAGGCCAATCTAAAAGGAAACGCGAAGACCAATTATAAAAGGAGGCGTTTGTATTTATTTGGGTATTATTTCTGAGAAAGCGTGAAGTGTACAGAAGGAAAAAGGGGTGATCTGGTGCAAAATGTGGAGCTTGCTGAAGAATTAATGTGTGAAGGGTGCATGGCAATCGGTGGTGACCTTTTGAAGTTGGACGTAGTTTGTTGGAAGTTTTACAAAGCTGGAAGAGCATGTAGCATGCTGTGTATGCAAGGATGGAGAGATTCACTGTTTTTCCAGTCAGTGCTTGCGTGCAAAACTGGGAGCGTGTGTTTTACAAACGGGTGTGGTGAGGAGGTGAGTGACGAGATGAAGTATGATGGAGTGTAAGCAAATGTGGAGGTGAGTGCATACATGGGGAGTTAAACGATCGCATGCGTGTACCAAAGAATGGAGGATGTCAACATTTCAATGGGTTCATGAAGGAACCTGTGATTATGGCAAATGGAAGAAAGTGTGCATGACATGGTGGAGTTGCTATTGACATTATTACTGAAGCATGTATGTGAGTACACAGTGGAAGGTGAAACCGATTTGCAGAGTTTAGGGGTACAAAGTATTCATAGTTGTCAAGGTGGTGGTGTTGTCGCCGTGTTGAAGTCAGCATCGTACTGGTTCTGGAGGAATTAGAGCTCGCCTAGGATTTTGCGTGGTGCTCTTACATGGGCTTGAAGTTGGATTTAAATGTTGAATAGAAGAAATCGAGATCTTCGTTGAACTCATGGCGTTGGGTACGTTCAGCTATGGAGTTTGCGAATGTGAAGTGGACGTGGTACTGTGTTGAACAGTGGAAGTTAGAAAATGGTAAAAGAAAAAATATATTTGGTATATATATAATAAGATGGCGGGTTTCATTTCAAAGCAGTAATGAAGAACGCAGTTTGAGTAGAAACAAAAGGGATATAAAAAAAGAAGTTTTCACGTGCTGAAGCGAAGTAGCAGCGTGAAGCGTTCGTGTCTTGAGCGAGCCGGCAGATGTTTCAGCGTGAATGAAGGCAGAATTGAACGCTGGTTAAATCAACTGACGCAAATCGCTATTTAATGGTTAACGCGCAAATGTGAGTAAATTCACTGACTCTACTCTATTTTAAATAATTTAATTAGATTTCTATAGTGATAAATAATGGTTGAATCCTGTGTGATGGTCGATTAGGTAGGTTACAATTAAATTGGTTGATATATATATATATATATATATATATATATATATATATATCGTTGCATTTGTTGAATACTGATTCCATCGATTATAATATTCCCTAATATGGAATCAGTGTAAATTGTTTGACTAACATCTGTGGATGCGGGAGACCGGTTGGAGTAATCCAACTGGATTCCTCAGTATTTATATGTACTGTTTTATATATGTACTGTTTGAACCATGTTGAATGGAGAATCAACGTTATGTTGATTTAATAAATACACGATATCGATAGTCGACCATAAATCCATTTGTATTAAGAAGTTGATTGGCCGTCAGGCAAATCAACGAAGATAATTATAAAAATAATATTTTTATAATTAAAGCGAAGTTTTAAATTATAATAGAAGTTCTATTATAAACCAATATTTTAGAGTTCGTCTTTATAAAATAAATAAAAACGATTGTTGACATTTAAATAAGTTTATAAAGTAGAAATTATCCTACGATTAAATAGGCGGATAACTATTTCCAGACAAACAATTTAGAAATATTATTAGATTAAATATATTAATCTAATGGTAAGAAGTAATTAAAATCAGTTAACGAATTTACTGATGGAATGAAGTGGATTTAAATTCAACTGTTTAATTGGAAAATGATTATTAGATTAAATGGGTCCTTGTAAAGAAGTTAAATAGAACTGTGGAATGAAGTTAAAACGAAGAGTTAATGTTTAAAATAAATAATCATAAACAACGAAGATTTCAAAGTATGAATATGGTGTTATAAAACCATATTCCAAAATAAAACAAGGAAATAATATTTGATGTATATTATAAGTAATAAGGGATTGGAGTACAGACTTATATCTGTTCTAAGGTAAGAATGGTGTCGATCAAGGTCTGAGAGGTAAATAGAATACCCCAACTTGAACGGCTTCACTATTATCGAGGAACGATATCAGTTTGTAACGAAAAGAAATGTCAAGATTAGTATAAAGGGAATATGGCAGCGTATTGCAAGTCTTAAAACTATAGCGATAAAACAACGCTGTTGACTAGGCTTAAGAGTGACTGTTATGTTGAGACTAGTTATAAAGGAGAATATTACAGCGTATGACAAGTTTTGAACTGTAATGATAAATTAACGCTGTTAACCAAACTTAAGCATGATCTTTATATATAGCAGCACTTCCTAGGGAATGGAAATAGTGTGGTATGAAATCCATTTATTCTAAAAGTAATAAGTAACGATGTATGTCCAAAGAAATATAAGAACGAGTTAGAAAGAGATATTGGAAAATTGTTTCAGAAAGCAATGACATCATTTCGATATTCGAAATGTTATTAGAATTAAACCATTAGGATTTGGAATTTTAATTCGACGATGTCGAATGTATTTAAGTAAATCATTTTTAGGAATTATAATTTGATAGGATAATTAACATTTAGTATAAATGTTAATAGGATATGATTCAGTATTTAGTTATAAACTTGATATTTATTTGATAAGAAATCGACTTAGAAACAGAGTTTGTAAAGTGGAATAGGAATATAAAAGTATGGAAGAGATTTCGGTAAACAAGACATGGGAAATTATTTCGTGAATAAAGAGTTATATGATAAAGGTGTTTAGATTTCTATAATAAGGAATGGTATTCACATTTCAAAGTGAACAATGTTTTAAAAGTAAACGTTGGGCCGACTAAAAGGTTAAAATGAAATTGGAAATATTTTCCAATGTAAATAGGGTAGATTATCCAAGTATAGAAATAAAGAATGTGAAAATAATGGAAATGGTTTGAACGTTAATAACGTATGTTTTCTGGAACATGGGACAATAAGAGTTTGAAATAACTAGAAATGTTTTCCAAAGAAGTATAAAAAGGTTAAAACGGGATTTGAGAAATATCTGGTAAGAAATGAGAATTCGAATAATAAAAACGAATGTTAAATAAAAAGCACCCGTGTTTATGTGATGTCTAGTTATACATTTGAATGAATGTTTGTTTTTACTTCGATGGTTAAATAACCGACTATCGAAGTGTTTTGACCATCGTTGTCATTACGGAGAGACCGGTTGGATATATTATCCAAAAACCACTCCGTATAGGCGTAAGCGCTGCGAATTAGATTATGCTGAAGATAATTGAAGATGTAGTGAAATGCAAGGGTCGTCCTGTTCCATAATGGTGCTTTCTGTTTGTCCAGTCACACGACAACTTGTATGGACTAATGTCTGACAGAGTATTTCCAACGGTTATATCATTGATTTTTACGAATATACCAAGTTGGTGGGGAGAAGGTAACTTCTCTTTATTCTACACCTAGTGTGCATTTGTGTAATCAATATGTGATTATGGATTTGACGATGTGGCATTCAATGTGAATGGTGATTAGATGTTCTGAAGATAGGCGTATCCTCTAGCCTCACAACCAAGAAGTAACAAAAAGTTGGGCTAGGCAGCATGGCTAGTTGGGTCATCCCCAAGCAGGGTGTATTGTCATCGATCTAGAGAAAATTCATATTTGTTCTTCTTTTCGATTCTATATCTTCGGATGACGGTTGGATGGCCTACAACCATGGTGGCAATATATTCGCGACACTCAAGCTAAATGAGTGAGCGGTCATGTGTGGCCGGGTTGCAAGACGTTCTTGTTGAACCCAGGTGTATCCCCTCTAGAGTACACTGTTCGGAAGGTGCTCCCATAACTTGTCTGTGGAATCAATTCTCCAATAAGCGCCCTGTGGGTTATGATTTTATACTATATATATGTAGAGCGTGAGATGCAAGCGTTATGTTACTTGGATATTTATTTGTTTAGACATTATTATAATATCACTGGATTTTTATATCAAAGATATTTGGGTTATAGTAAGGTAAAAACCGTCCATGTTTATATATGCGCTGGTCTTACTATTATCCTTGTGTTTCAAAGGGATTTTTAAAGTTAAACGATATGATTGGAATTTACTCACACCAGTCCCATGGCTGACCCCGAGTTTATTTCGTTTGTTTTCCCTAAACTCTTGGGTGCCCAAATTTGTACGAACAATCAAGTGTTCAGGGTTTTACAGTTACATTTGGAAGAGCTCGAAGCAAGAGAATTAACCACTAGTTATTTAGAGATTATTTCTGCTGTGATGTATATGAGTTATACTCTGATATGATATGTAAGTACAAATTCAGATTTTGTATTTCAAAGTTATGTTATAATAAAATTTATTCGTTCCGCTGTGAGATTCGTATTTACTCTGATTCTGTTCAGTTGTGTTCTTCTTCTTCTATTATATTAGTTCTATCTTTTTTATCTCATCCTCTTAGTTCTTCCTATTAATGATATGAATTTTTGTGCATTTTAAGTTGAATATTTAGTATATTAGTCAGCTCAAATTGGCACGGATTTTCGGGCCATCACAGTTGGTATCAGAGCATAAGGTTAAGTGATTACCTTGGCTCTGTGACGTAACTCAAAAGAGATGAGGTTAGTAATACCTTAGATTGAGTTTGAGTGTGTGTATATATATATATATATATATGAGCACGTATTTGTAAATTAATATGAAAACTGTTTTATATTGTGTTGACTAGTCAGTCGAGTGGTTTATAAATTCTGGTCGAAACAGTGATGCAAACTGCGACGATAGGTGTTTCTAAACTCTTGAACAGAGTAATTCGACATAATATATTTTTAAAAGAGGGTAAATAAAATAATTTTACCCAAAAATATATTTTGATATAAAGAAGGCATATATATTGGAATTATATAATATATATTGAATGTGTTGGTTGAAATTATGATCGAATAAGATTTATAGTTGAGTTAGTTATGTATATAGCCAATCAAAATATTATATAAATATAATATCCAAAATCAGATGAACCGAATCTGAATTTAAAACCAGAATTGAAATAAAACTCTAGAAACTTGGAAAGTAAATAAATTTGGATCAATATAAGGGAATTTTAAAATCCTGGGAGATTTGAAATTGTTTTCCAAGTGTTGAAAAGTATATTTTGAAGTAAAATTCAAAATAAAAATGTTTGAAAAATGAGTTTTGAAAAGTAATATAGTATTGAACTCACTTTGATCGCTGGGAAATAAATTCCGGTGATGAAGTCGACCATTATCGGTGTTCATTTTTAAGTTCTAAGTGACGGATTACTACCAAAGATTTGGTTTTGAATTATTATGAGGAATTTTTTTTCAGAAATTCAAATGTTTTGAATAATATATGATTTCAAATTGATTTGAAATAAATCCCAAGGATTTGGATTCTGAAATAAAAATTTAACTTATGGAGTTAAAATGGTAAAAGTGGAACTTAAACTAAGATAAAAAAATTAGACTGAATTTGAAACGATCCAGAATGGAAATTGTAAAAGGGAAATATTGGAGATTCGAGTTATTAAAATGAATTGATTCTTGGAAAATAAGAATCGAATTTTGAATTTGGAGATGAAGATAACTGATTTGAGAAATAAATCAGTAAATGGAATTGGAGTTGAAATAGAAATTTGGCTTAGAAAAAGCGAAACATTGGTTTGAGAATGGATTGATGAGAGATTAACCAAGGATGCTTGGATATATCGTTTGGATGAAAATAAAAGGGTCGGGTATTGATATAAGGATAAAAGATTCGACGAAAGGATTGAGCTATGGGGATGTAAAGTATGAAATTTCAACCAAGCAGGGTGTGAGGGGTTAGAATTAGAGCATCTTCACATCTTAGCAATTTCGAGGACGAAATTATTTTAAGGGGGAAGGAATGTAATGTCCCGCATTTTTATCGGTTTGAATTTGAATATTTAAAACAGTTTAAATATTGAATTCTTGATATAAGTGGATGTATATAATAATTTAAAATGGAGTTGAACGTATAAAAATGTATATTAATTATAAACGAGCTCACAACGACGTTGCAGTTCGTAGTTTAACATTCTGAACTTCAACTGAGTGTACGTGACTCGTTATTAGTCGGATTTCTTCGAAGCCAGAAGCGTTGGAATCTGTTGAACTGTATCTTTCTAACAGAAGTGAAAAATCAAGATTTTGCGCTATAGATTGTGAATTATATTCAAATCAAATATTCAGAAAGTCGCTCTAAAATCGTTTATCGACCATAATAGTTTATTCGAAATAACTTTATATCGGATTCGAATTTAGACAAGGTCCTTTTGAGACATAGTGATAATTTAATTTTTAGAATTTTACTGTAATTTTTAATTAATTAAATATGCAACTTTTTATTTGAAGTATTTCGCACCCTGTATTGATATTTCGGGGTTTCACAATATAAGTCAAACTACCGATATTATTATATTTCTAGGATCATGACACCTCACTGGACACGATTGTATTCTTATTTTTGTCCGCAGCGGCTCAGACAAGAATGTAATTTTACATAACAGATACCGGTATTTTCCTCAATCATTTAAACCTACACGTAAAATCACTATTAGGCTTCTCAGAAATAATTTATTTGATTTGTGAGTAAATCAAAACGTTTTAACGTCATGTAGTACTAATACTAAGTAAAATGATTCATTTGAGTTCCTTTGCAAGTTTTGTATGCTCCAACTTGTAAAGCAGGCCTAACGTTTTATAAAGGCACATGCATTATTTCAGACATGTATTCAAGAATGCTAGCTGCTGTTAAATAAAATTTCTTCATGCAGGTTCCTTCCTCCCGAAGCCTCGTACAACTCCTGTCAAATCACTGTAAGCAATACAAGCGGACAAAGTAAATTAATGACCCATGATGTATTTTCAACCTAGGCTATAACCTAATAATACGTGATAACCATAACCCTATTTTTGCAACCAACACACATACCCCCTAACCTACCTACACAAAGACCATAACCCTATTGCTTAATCATTAAGCGATTAAAAACTATAAATATAAGCGGGTTTCAGCTTTCATTTTCAAAAGTATAGAATGAAAGGAAATGCAAACCAAAGTAGAAGAAAGTGTTGTGACGCAAAGGAGAAGAAGGAATTGAAGGGTCCGCACTATGAAGTGAGGGATCTGCGTTGGTAAGGGCAGTGTGTTAGAGGAAAGGTGGGTAGTTAGTTGGAGTTTATAATCGAGATGAAGCTTACTGTTAACTTAAATAAGTGTTCATGGTAGGCCAATCTAAAAGGAAACGTGAAGACCAATTATAAAAGGAGGCGTTTGTGTTTATTTGGGGTATTATTTCTGAGAAAACGTGAAGTGTAGAGAAGGAAAATGGGGGTGTTCGTGGAGCTTGCTGAAGAATTAATGTGTGAAGGGTGCATGGCAATCGGTGGTGACCTTTTGAAGTTGGACGTGGTTTGTTGGAAGTTTTACAAAGCTGGAAGAGCATGTAGCGTGCTGTGTATGCAAGGATGGAGAGATTCACTTGTCTTTCCAGTCAGTGCTTGCATGCAAAACTGGGAGCGTGTGTTTTACAAACGGGTGTGGTGAGGAGGTGAGTGACGAGATGAAGTATGATGGAGTGTAAGCAAATGTGGAGGTGAGTGCGTACATGGGGAGTTAAACGATCGCATGCGTGTACCAAAGAAGTGGAGGATGTCAGTGTTTCATTGGGTTCATGAAGGAACCTGTGATTGTGGCAAATGGAAGAAAGTGTACATGGCATAGTGGAGTTGCTATTGACATTATTACTGAAGCATGTACGTGAGTACACAGTGGAAAGTGAAACCGATTTGCAGAGTTTAGGGGTACGAAGTATTCGTAGTTGTTAAGGTGGTGGTGTTGCCGCCGTGTTGAAGTCAGCGTCGTGTTGGTTATGGAGGAATTAGAGCTCGCCTAGGATTTTGCGTGGTGCTCTAACAGGGGCTTGAAATTGGATTTAAATGTTGAATAAAAGAAATCGGGATCTTTGTTGAACTCATGGCGTTGGGTACGTTCAGTGATGGAGTTTGCGAAGGTGAAGTGGACGTAGTACTGTGTTGAACAGTGGAAGTTCGAAAATGGTAAAAGAAAAAATATATATATTTGATATATATATATATATATATATATATATATATATATATATATATATATATATATATATATATATATATATATATATATATAATTAGATGGCGGGTTTCATTTCAAAGCAGTAATGAAGAACTCAGTTTGAGTAGAAACAAAAGAGATATGAAACATGAAGTTTTCAAGTGCTGAAGTGAAGTAGCAGTGTGAAGCGTTTGTGTATTGAACGAGCTGGCAGATGTTTCAGCGTGAATGAAGGAAGAATTGGATGGTGGTTAAATCAACTGACGCAAATCGTTATTTAACGATTAACGCGCAAATGTGAGTAAATTCACTGACTTTGCTCTATTTTAAATAATTTAATTATATTTTAATAGTGATAAATAATGGTTGAATGTTGTGTGATTGTCGATTAGGTAGGTTACAATTAAATTGGTTGATATATATATATACCGTTGTATATGTTGGATACTGATTCCATTGATTATAATATTCCCTAATATAGAATCAGTCAAAATTGTTTGACTAACATCAGTGGATGCGGTAGACCGGTTGGAGGAATCCAACTGGATGCCCCATTATTTATATGTACTGTTTTATATATGTATTGTTTGAACCATGTTGAATGGAGAATCAACGTTATGTTGATTTAATAAATACACGATATCGACAGTCGACCATAAATCCATTTGTGTTAAGAAGTTGTTTGGTCGTTAGGAAAATCAACGAAGATAATTATAAAAATTATATTTCTATAATTAAAGCGAAGTTTTAAATTATAATAGAAGTTCTATTATAAACCAATATTTTAGAGTTCGTTTTTATAAAATAAATAAAAATGATTGTTGACATTTAAATAAGTTTATAAATTAGAAATTATTCAACGATTAAATATGTGGATAATTGTTTTAAGACAAACAATTTGAAAAATATTATTAGATTAAATATATTAATCTAATGGTAAGAAGTAATTAAAATCAGTTAGCGAATTTACTGATGGAATGAAGTAGATTTAAATTCAACTGTTTAATCGAAAAATGATTATTAGATTAAATGGGTCCTTGTGAAGAAGTTAAATAGAACTGTGGAATGAAGTTAAAACGAAGAGTTAATGTTTAAAATAAATAATCATAAACAACGAAGATTTCAAAGTATGAATATGGTGCTATAAAACCATATTCCAAAATAAAACAAGGAAATACGATTTGATGTATATTATAAGTAATAAGGGATTGGAGTACAGACTTATATCTGTTCTAAAGTAAGAACGGTGTCGATCAAGGTCTGAGAGGTAAATAGAATACCCCAACTTGAACGGCTTCACTATTATCGAGGAACGATATCAGTTTGTAACGAAAAGAAATGTCAAGATTAGTATAAAGGGAATATGGCAGCGTATTGCAAGTCTTAAAACTATAGCGATAAAATAACGCTGTTGACTAGGCTTAAGCGTGACCGTTATGTTGAGACCAGTTATAAAGGAGAATATTACAGCGTATGACAAGTTATGAACTGTAATGATAAATTAAAGCTGTTAACCAAACTTAAGTGTGATCTTTACATATAGCAGCACTTCCTAGGGAATGGAAACAATGTGGTTTGAAATCCACTTATTCTAAAAGTAATAAGTGACGATGTCTGTCCAAAGAAATATAAGAACGAGTTAGAAAGAGATATTGGAAAATTGTTTCAGAAAGCAATGACATCATTTCGATATTCGAAATGTTATTAGAATTAAACCATTAGGATTTGGAATTTTAATTCGACGATTCGAATGTATTAAAGTAAATCATTTTTAGGAATTATAATTTGATAGGATAATTAACATTTAGTATAAATGTTAATAGGATATGATTCAGTATTTAGTTATAAACTTGATATTTATTTGATAAGAAATCGACTTAGAAACAGAGTTTGTAAAGTGGAATAGGAATATAAAAGTATGGAAGAGATTTCGGTAAACAAGATAAGGGAAATTATTTCATGAATAAAGAGTTATATGATAAAGGTGTTTAAATTTCTATAATAAGGGATGGTATTCATATTTCAAAGTGAACAATGTTTTAAAAGTAAACGTTAGGCCGATTAAAAGGTTAAAATGAAATTGGAAATATTTTCCAATGTAAATAGGGTAGAATATCCAAGTATAGAAATAAAGAATGTGAAAATAATAGAAATGGTTTGAACGTTAATAACGTATGTTTTCTGGAACATGGGAGAATAAGAGTTTAAAATAACTAGAAATGTTTTCCAAAGAAGTATAAAAAGGTTAAAACGGGATTTGAGAAATATCTGGTAAGATATGAGAATTCGAATAATAAAAACGAATGTTAAATAAAAAGCACCCGTGTTTATGTGATGTCTAGTTATACATTTGAATGAATGTTTGTTTTTACTTCAACGGTTAAATAACCGACTATCGAAGTGTTTTGACTATCATTGTCAACACGGAGAGACCAGTTGGATATATTATCCAAAAACCACTCCGTATAGGCGTAAGCGCTGCGAATTAGATTATGCTGAAGATAATTGAAGATGGAGTGAAATGTAAGGGTCATCCTATTCCAGAATGGTGCTTTCTGTTTGTCCAGCCCTGGGACAACTTGTATGGACGAATGTCTAACAGAGTATTTCCCACGGTCACGCCATTGATTTTTACGAATATACCAAGTTGGTGGGGAGAAGGTAACTTCTCTTTATTCTACACCCAGAGTGCATTTGTGTGATCAATATGTGATTACGGATTTGAAGATGTGGCATTCAAAGTGAATGGTGATTAGATGTTCTGAAGATAGGTGTATCCTCTAGCCTCAAAACCAGGAAGTAACAAAAAGTTGGGCTAGGCAGCATGGCTAGTTGGGTAATCCCCAAGCAGGGTGTATTGTCACCGATCTAGAGAAAATTCATATTTGTTCTTCTTTTTGATTCTGTATCTTCGGATGACGGTTGAATGGCCTACAACCGTGGTGGCAATATATTCGCGACACTCAAGCTAAATGAGTGAGCGGTCATGTGTGGCCGGGATGCAAGACGTTCTTGTTGAACCCAGGTGTATCCCCTCTAGAGTACACTGTTCGGAAGGTGATCCCATACCTTGTCTGTGGAATCCATTCTCCAATAAGCACCCTGCGGTTTATGATTTTATACTATATATATGTGGAGCGTGAGATGCAAGCGTTCTGCTACTTGGATATTTATTTGTTTAGACATTATTATAATATCACTGGATTTTTATATCAAAGATATTTGTGTTATATTAAGGTAAAAACCATCCACGTTTATGTGTGGGCTGGTCTTACTATTATCCTTGTGTTTCAAAGGGATTTTTAAAGTTAAACAATATGGTTGGAATTTACTCACACCAGTCCCATGACTGACCCGGAGTTTATTTTGTTTGTTTTCCCTAAGCTCTTGGGTGCCCAAATTTGTACGGGCAGTTAAGTGTTCAGGCTTTTACAGATACATTTGGAAGAGCTCGAAGCAAGAGACTTCACCACTAGTTATTTAGAGATTATTTCCGCTGTGATGTATATGAGTTATACTCTGATATGATATGTAAGTACAAATTCAAAATTTGTATTTCAAAGTTATGTTACAATAAAATTTATTCGTTCCGCTGTGAGATTCGTATTTACTCTGATTCTGTTCAGTTGTGTTCTTCTTATTCTATTCTGTTAGTTCTATCTTTTCTATCTCATCCTCATAATTCTTTCTATTAATGATCTGAAATTTTTTGCATTTTGAGTTGAATGTGTAGTATATTAGTCAGCTCAAATTGGCACGGATTTTCGGGCCATCACACTATGGGTGGTGTCAGGATTTTTCACGCCCTGACATTGTTGCATTTTTACCTATGTGGTTATTGGATTGTGAGGCGTCTCGGATATATCGGTCTCTAAGGAACCGATGGATAGGTCCGATAGGACCAGGAAACATGTGTTCAGGAATAACTAATCCACTAACGTAAGTGTGGACCGGCACAACCGATCCAAGGGTTGCCTAGAGTGCGTGGCCCTAAGATATTGGCTAGAGTGTCTCGAAGCGGTGTGGAACCATCCCTGGCCTCGACTCATAAATGGAAATCCAATTTCCAATACGTGACATTTCGTTTTCGATTGTAGAGCCTAGTATGGCGACGTAGTGGTATGGGACACTATGCCGTCTATGATTGATATATTTATATTTGAAGTTGTTTTCATACACTTTACACTCTAATGGTATCAAAATGATTTGTTTTAAACGTACCAAGCATGTTTGGCTATTATAAGGGAAAACCCTGTCCTCTTGCTTGCGTTGCATTGTGTGATGGGACCTGGGTCTTATCATAGTTTCATTTTTCCAAAACTTAGTAACTGTTTTAGTTCTCACACCAGTCACATGACTGAACTGGAGTTTATTGTTTTAACCTAAACTCTGGGTGCCCTTATTTTCCACATAGGCAGCTAGTAGTTTTGGTTTTGCAGATTTATATTCACAGGATCCTGATTTACAGCTAGAACGATATTCGAAAAGCTCTGTATCCGTTTATCTCTTTCAGTGGTGTTTTGTATTACTTTCCGCTGCTATGTAATGTATTTTAATCTCTGGTATTTATCAAATGTATATTATTTGTTCATACTCTGTATATTCTTGTACTCTGATGTAAATTGTTGTAATAAGCAATTAAATGTTCTTCTGTTTGTGTTCTAATTTATCGTGTTCTCAACTTAATTCGGGCTTTTCTTTACAGGAAGTTTGGGTCATGTCACAAAGATGATGCTTTTAGGCACAAAATTAGAGCACCACACCCCTTAAACGCCATCATTACCGTTGAGAATGTAGAGCTCAACGAGCTCTCCACATTTGCTTCAGGAAATTTCCAAAATTATGGAGCAGATTCGTGCGACTGAGGAATCAATTTCGGAGCTCCTGGGCCTTTAATCGCATAGAGAGCGGCGGCGGCTGATGATAAATGATTTAGGGTTTATTTAAAATCCTATTGGCCCATATATTTATAATATATTTAAATTATTATTTAATTCCAAAAATAGTAGTTTAATGATATGAACTCCAAATCAAACCCAATGACTATCGTCCCTTGCATAATACCCCCATTCCGGACACAATGGAATATGTTTCACAAACCCATTCGACTATTTCAGTCAGTTTTTATCAAAATTAAAATATAACTCAGTATATATTAATTTAAACTTACATTTTAATTTACCGGGGCCACAGACTGACTCCAAAAATTATATCTAGCTTTGTTTTGACGATACGGTCCTAACAAAACTAATTTCGTCAAATTTAGAGGCCATTTGAAAAATGACCATTTTTCAGTCGATTTAATTCCAACTGAAAATACCAATGCTTTTAAATTCACCACGCTCACATATTAATTCCAAAAATTATGAAAATTGGAATCTGGCAATAATTTGACATTCAAGATCTAACAAAAGTGGTTTCGTCAAAAACGGAGGTCTAATTTGCAAAATGGCTATTTTTAAGGGCTATATATTATATTACAATATATATAAATTCCATAGCGACTATTTTGAATTTTAAACTGGACATAACTTTCATTTTATATTATGAAATCCCAATTTTTCACATTCTTTAGAAAGATACAATTAAACAGATTCAAATGTTTCTGATTTTACTGATATCCGATTTATATTGAATTCTATTCATTTAATTGAAATCAAGTTTTTAAACTACCGTTCCATTTCAGACTCTATTTATAATTAAAATAAATTCATACGTTCTAATTCTATTCAAAATAAATTTTTAGTCATTATAATTTAAAATAAATCATTTTAAATATTCAAAATCCATTAAAATAGCTAAAATAAAAAAATTTAAATTGGTTCTGAAATTCCGGGTTGTTACATTCTAGGATTGATAACAACGAAGATGAGGAACCTATAAACGAAAATATTGAAGTTGGAGATGATATCCTAGAGGCTCCAGAGGAGGATGCTAATATAAATGTTGATGTTAATGATTATGGAGAAGATGTAGATAAATGTACCGACGCTTGATCTTGAAAAAAAATGTTGAGGTCAACTATGATCCGGAACTATGGGGAGTGATTACCGATGCTAAAAGAATTGTGTTAATTCAACGTGGTCCGATCAAAATTTTGAAAGATAATGATGCATTTCCAAGAAATAAAATAAATGGTGGACATTTTACTTCTAAGCACTACATTGGTGGCTATCCACGTGGAGAAGAACATGAAAGAAAACGGCTTGTGCATTCAAATGCATATGATAAAGTATTTTGCTTTTGTTGCAAACTATTTAAAATACACATAAAGCCTCTAATTGGACAAATGAAGGAATCAACAATTGGTATAATTTATCTTGCAAGTTAAGAGAGCATGAAAGCAATCCATTGTACAATGCAAATCTTATCAAATGGGTTGATTTACATAGAGGGCTTCGACAAAAAGCGGCAATTGATAATGCAATGGAAACTCAAATTGATCGAGAGAAACAACATTGGAAAAAAGTGCTTGTGCACATAATTGGTGTTGTCAAGACACTTTCTCGAAATAATTTGCCATTTCGAGGATCAAATGAGAAAACTTATGAGAAAAATAATGGATTTTTTTGTCAACTCATTGAATTTGTAGCCGAGTTTGATCTAGTTATGGAAGAGCATCTTAGGTGTGTGGTGAATAATGAGATTAATAATCATTATCTTAGCCATAAAATTCAAAATGAATTAATAGACTTGTTGGCTAATAAAATCAAATCAACAATACTTACAAAAATAAAGAAAGCGAAGTACTTCTCCATTACCCTTGATTGCACTCCTGATTTGAGTCACAAGGAACGAATGTCTATTGTTGTAAGATGTGTGAATATAGACAACACAAATGATATTAAAGTGGAGGAATATTTTCTTGGATTCATAGTTGTTCGTGATACATCCGGGCTTGGTCTTTTTAAAGAACTTCAAAATACATTGATTGATCTCAAACTTAGTGTCAATGACGTGAGAGGACAAGGCAACGATAATGGTTCAAATATGAAAGGTATGAGGTTGAATTAAATTTTACCTTATGGTAGACTATATATCTATAACATTAACTATTTAATTGACTTAAATGTAGGTAAACATCAAGGCGTACAAAAAAGGTTACTTAATATAAATCCTAGAGCTTTTTACATTTCATGTGGGTGTCATAGTCTAAATCTTGCTTTATGTGATATGGCAAAATCATGTATGAAAGCAAAAAACTTCTTCGCCTTTGTGCAAAAAAAAATATACTTTATTTTCCGGCTCAACTCAATGATGGGAAATACTTTGGAGTTATGTAAAGGGCTTGACTCCCAAACCATTATCGGCAACACGTTGGCAAAGCCACATTGAAAGTGTTAACGCAATAAGAACTTAGACTCCAGAGCTAAGAGATGCATTAATTGACATTGCAAATAATTCTAAAGATGATGTTGTGATGATGGAGGCTAAAGGATTGTGCCTAAATGCTTTGGAAAATTTTGAGTTCCTAATTAGTTTGTGCATTTGGAACATGATATTGGATCATATTAACTGAGTAAGTAAAATACTTCAGCGAGAAGAAATGGATATTGAAGATGCAATTACAAAAATCAAAGAGCTTGTGCTATTTTTTGAAAATTTTAGAGAAGATGGATTTGAAACAATGATGAAGGAAGCTAAAAAACTTGCAAATGATGTTGGTATTGAACCAAAGTTTTATGAAAAAAGAATTGTACGTAGAAAGAAACAATTTGATGAAGATATCGTAGAGAATGATGATAGACAATCCCCAGAGGATAATTTTAGAGTTACTTATTTTCTCCATATAATCGATCAAGCTTTAACTTCACTTAAAGATCAATTTGAGCAATTTAAACTTTATGGAGAAACTTTTGGCTTTTTATTAAATTTGAGATTTAAAAATATTGATGACGAAGAATTGAGGAAGGATTGTGTGAAATTATAAGTTTTTTGGAACATGACGAAGAGCAAGATATTTGTGGCAAAGAATTATTCTTCGAGCTTCGACAACTAAAAGGAATCCAACCATCTGAAATTACTAAATTAGTTGATATTCTAAATTTCTTGAGGTTATATAGAGAGAGTAAGTGGATTTCTTAATGTTTATGTTGCTTACCGAATTTTGTTGACTATTCCCGTGACTGTTGCTTAGGCGGAAATTTCTCAAAATTAAAGTTGATAAAAACTTATCTTCGAAGTACCATGTCGCAAGAGAGATTAAGTGGATTGGCCATTATTTCAATTAAAAACGAGTACTTGGATAAACTTAACTATGAGGAGATTATAGTGGAGTTTGCTTCAAAGAATGCAAGAAGAAGCTGTTTCCGCTAGTTTTTCGGGTTTGATAACATGTTGACATTGTAATATTTTGGCTTACAAACTTGTGATTTAGTTTAACAATATTTTGGATTGTAAACTAGTGATTTAGTTTAACAATATTTTGTAACCAACATTGCATTATATAATTTCATTTTTCATGTAATTTGATGCATATAAGAGTGTTTTTTTTTTTTACAAAATAGGGCAATAGAAATGAAAAAAATACTCTTCTAGGGCAACGAATAGTGTCGGGCCGCCCCTGACTATACTATATGTACTTCTTTTTTTCATCTGCTAACCTATGGACTAAAGTAATTAATGTTAGCATGCAACGAGAAGGAAAAACGAAGGAAAATTCTATTAAAACCTCTAAGTATGCTGAGTTGCCCCCCCTCTTTCTTAAAAAATAGATATCCCTCCAATATGACTGAGTAGCCTCCCATATAACCCAAAAAATCCCTTATGTTTCAAAACATTATAACCTAACCCTAAATTCCCTCCATCGCTCTCGTTCTTTTTCTTCCTTCTGTCGATCGCCTTTCGCCACTCTCGTTCATCAAAGCAGCTTCAAAGTCCTTCATCAAAGCCGCTCTCGTTATTCACTCGTATGTTGAAATTGAATTGGAGAGAATTGAATTGGCTCCAAAGCAGTTTGATTTTGGTTGCAATCGAATTGGGGAGAATCACATGTTGCTGAGTACTTGAATTGAGGAGAATCGCATGTTTCACCTGCTGCTATATTTTTTCCCCAATTCAGTATGCCACGAGAAGAAAGAACGTGGTTGGAATGGATACCATGGGTATGGCAAACATGGTAGAACTCCTGCCCACGGAGGGAATCAATGTGGTAAGTAATATTTCCACGTTGAGTCTCTCCGTGGTTTTGTCTCTTACCACACTAATTCATTTCGTGGTGGATGCAGAATAACATAGAGGAGGGGTATTTTTGACATCTAAAGAAAAGAAAAAAGGGGGGAAACTCAGCATATTTGGAGGTTTAAATAGAATTTGCCAAAAATGAACTAATACTTTGAAGATTGCGTACATGCTAATACAGTACACACGGATCATGTAATATGTGTATAACACACAGATATATAAAGATATTTGCAACAGATATGAAAGAAAATATAAGATGATATAAATATCACCTAATCACATATATGTACAGTAAATGCAGTAAAAATAGAAAAATCACACCAGGGATTTTTATACTGGTTCAGAGCACCGTCCTACGTCCAGTCCCAGACTTCTATCTGGATTTTCACTTCACTCGAAGGAACGGGTTTACAACACCCGAACAAATGAACAGTATTTCATGCCTCTAACAACACCGAGGACTTCAACATGTGCCTCTTACAACACCGAGGACTTCAACTAAGATGAATATAATTGTTGTTGACAATATGTGTTCTTGATAACACGAATTTGTCACTTGTAGTACAACCTTCCTACAATCTTATTCTCAAATTGAATATTTGTGTATATGAAGATTTGGAAGTGGATATTGTATTGAATCAAAAGAATATTAAATAAACTCTAGGATTCAAACGATATATTATTGAATATGAGCAATTGAGCGCTTGAGAATATAGAAATGAGATCAAGAAATTAGTGAAGTAATCAAGTCAAATTGATTGAATGGGAAGATGATCTCATGGTGTTTATATAGAGAATAAATAGTTGTAACCCTTTGTGAAGAGTAATGAACAATAGCCATGATTATTGGTGAAGAGAAGGAGATGCAACCCTTGATTGAAAGGAAGTGTCTTTTCGAGAGGTTAACGGTCGACAGGTCAAAAAGAACCAGTAGATAGGAATTTGAATATATATGTATATATGTTATATTCACATGTACACGTTTATTGTGCATTCTAGGTAGAAATGGTCGACATGTCAAAATATGGGTGGTCAACCGGTTTTACCCAGGTTGCACAATAAATCAACCTCTAAACTAGAATACCATATGTAGCTCCTTGTACCTCTTCAAGCAAATAAATATCTTATTTTTGTCGATCACGGCTTATTACTTTGTCAGAAAGCAAAACTCCATAAACTCTTGACTCAACATTCTCCCCCTTTTTGATTGATGACAACATAGTTCTGAATCTCCCCCTGTATATGATCTCCCCCTGAGATTGCGCCTGTATATGAACATGAACTATATATTCCTGCATAACACTGTTAGTACCAATCTTTCCCCCTTTGTCATCAATAAAAAGAAGTAAATAAGTGAAGATATAAATGATACTATCAGAATATTTAAGCAACATAAACGAGTAACATAGATCATGCCAAGAGTCTCAAAATAATGTTATACACAACCAAAAGTCTAGCACGATTAAAACACGACATCTTTTAGTTACAAGTGTCAAATCAAGTCTTAAAGCAAAAGATAGACATGGGTACGTAGCAAGAGAAAACTAGGAAGTGAACTAAGAAGACTTGGATTGCGACTCCGTCTCATCTTCCTCCTCTTCCTCTTCCTCTTCAACAACTTGTGTTTTTCCACGACTATGTCCATGGCTAGTTCCCGAGCTCGTAGCCTCCTCCGATGATGTCCAATAAAAAGTTGGAGGAGCTGGACGTTTGTCGGGGTCTTGAGCTTGCATGGATGATGATGCACCACGCGACATTGCTTCCCAAAATGTTCTGAAGAAAGACCTAATCTTGTTGAAGCGTTTGTCGATCTTTGTATCAATACGCTTAAGTCTTGCTTCGAGTAGAAATTGGTTGTGATCAATGGTGTCTAGCGATTCCTTTGTCAAGGAAGACGATCCAAGAAGTTCGACTTCCACAGGTCGTGATTGGGATGATCATTTTAAAGCTCTTTGATGTCTATGTTCTTGCCATTGCTCAAAAAGCATAATAGTGAAGTATGGATCGGGGAGTCTCATCCGTTTAATCGTTGTTGTGTAAATGACTTTGGGCTTTGAAAAAGGAGACTCGCGCTGTGCAATGTCACAGTCGAGCAATAGGCGCATGATATATTCATTATAAAACAAATGTGGCCTAGTGCATTCGTTTACTTGCAAAATATCATCAAAAATCACACCAATCCAATTGATATGAATATCCCCATATATTGCATATAATGCCTTGAAAGTTCTCTTTATAAACGACATCAAAATTACCTAATCTTGATAGTAGAGAGTGCATGTGAGTGTGAGGAATAATTCTTACAGTGGGTCGTAAACCTTTGGATTTTGTGCTATCCATATCGTCTTCAATGAATTCATGGCTAACACGATCACGGATATGGATATTGCAAAAGTTATTTGAGAATTTTTCATCACTAAAAGGAACTCCAAGAATGCTTGCCATTCTAGAACACGAGATAAACACTTGCTTGCCACAGACTATAGACAAGAGACATTGTGCAGGATTATCAAGCTTGTACTTCTCCAAATTTAAGTTAGCGTAGAACAATTTGATCATAATATGGTTTATTTCTACGTTATTTAGATCAAAATCAATTAGGGATTCAATATTCGAATTCCTTGCTAAGTTAAGAACGTGATATTTGGAGAAATCGGAGAACTTAATGAATGAACATGGATGAATCTTGAAGTCTTTCATATCATTCCATCTTTTAACAGCAATTGGATCAACTAGCCACTTGTTGATTGAGAGATCAATTGGTTGGGTTTCAGAAGTTGAAGCTTTCTTTGATTTCTTCTGAGGAGGAGCCATTTGATTGATATTGTTGAAATTTAAAAAAAAAATTGAATTCTACGGTTTTGGAGTTTTTGGAATAAGGAATGGTTGGAGTAAAAGTGAAGAAGTGGAATGAAGAAATGACCGTATATGTATATTTAAAAACAGGAAAACCTGGCATCGGTCGATCGCCAGTTTTTCACTGGTCGACCGTTTTTAATCAGAAGCTAAAACAGTCGACCGGTCGAAATGTGGCCTGTCAATTGATTGGTTTATGGGCTGTTTTTCCTGGTTTTTTTGCTCCATTTCCGATATTTAACAGTCCATATGACATAGAAATTACTCAATATATATTTGTGTGATACAAGAGAATATAACCACGAATAAATCTAATGTGTGAATTGTGATTGATAGAATCTTCTTTGACGTCGTTAATATGTGGTTTCCATGGTGACCAATTTTGTTTTGCTCCTTTGTTCCTATTATAGTTTCTTTCACATGAATTCAGGCTCCTAGAAGATGAAGGCATGTTTGGCATAGGCTCGTGCATGTCATGTTTATTTGAGCCACAAAAGAACATTGCCATTTTTTCTAGAAGTGATAGTCCAACTAAGGTCAGATTTTGCTCATAATATATCTGCCTTTGAAGATCAATCTGATGGTTGTGGTAATGGTGGATTTTATCGATCTTTTCTTTGGAATGAGGTGAGAAAAACAAAACTTTCTTTGACCATTTTGGAATTGGCGTAGTGCCGGGCTTACGGTTGCTTTGATGATATCCTGATTTGTGCTCGGGAGTTTTTGGAGAGTAATGATCTCCTGTCTCTGAACTAGAGATAGAGACATGGGAATATTCAGCACATTTTTCGCATATGTGTGCCATGATAGAAAACAGAATATATGAACTATGTAGGATTTAAGAATAGCTTGGAAGAGATAAAGAATGGGAATTTATGCCAAGTTTATATAGGATTTTCTATATATATATTTATAGCCTAAGATATATATATATATATATATATATATATATATATATAGTTGAGGCCAAGAATTTCCTGAATTACTTGACCATAGGAATTATCAAAATCTCATAATCAATTTACTCAAATTAACAATAGCTAATAATTAGCTAATATATGTTTGAGTAAATATAATGCAAATAAAAAATAACTAATTGTCGAGTTTTTTTCTAGAGATAAGACCAAGCTCTCTTTGTAACTTTGTGAAATTAGATTCAAGTAGAGGCTTAGTAAAAATGTCCGCTAGTTGATTATCAGTTTGGACATACTCAAGACATATATTTCCCTTTTCAATATTGTCTCTTAGAAAATGATGACGGATATCAATGTGTTTGATTTGGGAGTAGTTCACAGGATTTTTAGATAAATTTATAGCACTGGTTTTATAACAGTATATAATAGAATTCGATAAATGAATATCAAAATCTTGAAGCGTTTGTTGCATATATATCACTTGAGTACAAGCAAGAGCCGCTGATATATATTCAGCTTCACACGCTGATAGTGAAACACAATTCTGTTTCTTACTAAACCAAGAGACAAGTGATTTTCGAATAAAATGGCACATACCACTTGTACTCTTTCTATCCGTTCGAGAGCCTCCGAAATCAGTATCGCTACATGATACTAATTCGAATGGACGTTCTTTTGGGTAGAAAAGACCGAAATCTTTGGTATTATTAAGATTACGAATTATACATTTCACTGCTCGTAGGTGTGATTCCTTTGGATCCACTTGAAATCATGCACATAGACAAACACTCATCAATATATCGGGACGACTAACTGTGAGATAAAGAAGAGAACCAATCATGCTTCGATATAGTTTCAGGTCAACATTCTTACCATTTTCATCATTTTCAAGATGTGTGGTTGTACTAATGGGAGTAGGTTTACCTGATGTGTTTTCTAATCTGAAGCGTTTGATAAGATTTCCGTAGTATTTTTGTTGATTGATAAAAATACCGTTTGGAATTTATTTGATTTGAAGATCGAGAAAATATGATAGTTCTCCCATATAAGACATTTCAAATTCTTTGGTCATAATATTTGCAAACTCTTTGCAGAGTTTATCATTTGTTGAACCAAAGATGCTGTCATCTATATATATCTGGATAACTAGAATATCTTCTCGAGAATGTTTGATAAACAAAGTTTGATCGACTTTGCCTATTTGAAATCCTGAATTAATAAGATAGCTACGTAGTCGTTCATACCAAGCGCAGGGTGCTAGTTTTAGACCATACAGATCTTTTTTAAGTTTATACACATAGTCAGGATATTTTTCATGTATGAACAAAGGAGGTTGTTCGATATATACATTCTCTTTGATAAATCCATTAAGGAATGCACTCTTGACATTCATTTGATGTAGTCTGAAATTGTGGTGACAAGAAAAAGATAATAAGATTATAATAGCTTCTAGTCGAGCAACCGACGCAAATGTTTCTTCATAATCGATACCTTCTTCCTGATTATATCTTTGTGCTACTAACCTGGCTTTATTTCTGGTGATATTACCTTATTCATCAGCTTTATTTTTATAAAACCATTTAGTACCAATAATTGATTGATTAGTTAGTTTTGGAACAAGTTCCCAGACATCATTGCGCTCGAACTGATTTAGTTCTTCCTGCATGGCAATGACCGGTAATCATCGGTAGCAGCCTCTTATGGATTATTAGGTTTGATATTTGAAAGAAACGCGACATGAACCATTTGATGGAGTTGACTCCTTGTTCTGACTTGTGATGTTACTTCCCCGATTATATCTTGAGCCGGATGGTCTCTTAATATTCTTGGTGGAGATCGTAACTCACATGTTTAAGGAATATTTTCAACAACTATTTCAGAGTCAGAATCAATATTTGTGATGATTGGATTATCAATGACTATAGTTTCGTCTTCATCTGATGTATTATGAGGGTGCTGATAGAATTCATTGAATGAGACATGAAGTGATTCTTCAATAGTTTGGTTCTTTTATTAAATACACGATAGGCCTTGCTCCGTTCCGAATAACCGACAAATATACGTTCATCGGCCTTTGGATCGAATTTGCCGAGCTGGTCTTTCGTATTTAAGATAAAGCACTTAGAACCAAAGACTTTGAAGCATGAGATATTAGGCTTTCTTTTATTAAAAAATTCATAAGGTGTATTCTTGGTGAGAGGTCGAATGGACACACGATTCAAAACATAACATGCAGCTGCAACAACTTCTGCCCAAAAATGTTTTGGTAAAGTGGTTCCATTTAATAACGTTCTTGCACATTCTTGTAAGGTCCGGTTTTTCCATTCTACAACTCCATCTTGTTATGGAGTTCTGGAAAACGAAAAATTATGATATACACCTTTCTTTGTACAAAAGTGTTCAAAATCATTATTTTTGAAATCTGCCATGATCACTTCTTATATTTTTAACCTTAAGCCCTTTCGATTTCTGAATTCTTTTGACGAAAGATTTGAATTGTTCGAAATTGTCACTTTTGTTTTTCAGGAAAATAGTCCAGGTGTAACGAGAGTAATCATCAACAATTACAAACACATATTGACTATGTTTTATTGACTATACCTGAGTTGGTCTGAATAAATCCATATGCAGTAACTCAAGTGGTTATAATGTTGATATGACTTTCTTGGATTTAAAAGATGATTTAGTCAATTTTCCTAATTGACATGCATCATAAATGTTGTCAACCTTAAAGCTCATTTTGGGTAAACCTCTAACTAGATCATTTTTTGCCAGCTTGTCGATAGTTCTTAAGTTTATATGACAGAAGCGTTTGTGCCATAGCCATGGATCATTATCATGAGCCATAAGACACATATCTGAACTATGATTAATATTCATATTCAGAATATATATATGTTTCTGTCTCTATAACCTTTGAAAACTAAATTATGTTCTCTATCTAAAATACTACACTTATTATTTGAAAAAGAAATTGAAAATCCCCTATCGCATAACTGACTAATGCTAAGTAAATTGTGTTTCAGATTCCTAACTAGCATGACATTGGTAATAAGAGGTAAGTTAGATGTACCGCAATTTCTTACATCACCTTTGCCGATGATTTAGCCTTTTGAATTATCTCCAAAGGTGACGGAGCCACCATCTGAGTATGTAATATTTGTCAATAAGCTCTTGTCTCCAGTCATGTGCTTTGAGAAACCACTGTCCAATATCCACTTTCCTCTTTTTTTTTAAGTGAGACCTGCAAAGAATAAGCTTAAGTCCATGGTACCCACTTTTTCATAAGGCCCTAAGAGTTAGGTACTAGGAGTCCAAACCCACACAGGTCCGGTATCCCAATTATGTAATTAATTAGAATTAAGATGCACGGTATTCATGAAATTCTGAATATATTTGTTCCTAATCAAATTGTTATTTGTTTTAGGAACCCATATCTTGATAGTCTTGACATTTTCCTTTTGAAATTTCACAACTGGTTTTGGCTTGGACTATAATAAACTAAGATTTTTCTTAGCTTCGTTTTTTGTACTACTACATCTTTTTTCTTCCTTCTATAACCGAAATGTTTCTTGATTTCTTGTTTCTTATATCTCAAACCTTGTTTATTTGAAGCAAATTGTGAACTCTCAATGATTTTTGTCAAATTTTCTCGACCTTTGTTGAAGTTAGAAACATTTTGAGTAATATTATCTAACTTAGTTTTTAAACTAGCTTCTTCTAGGTCTAGAATTTTGACCTTTGCCTTAAGCTCATGATTTTCAGTAGTAAGAGCGTTGTTTTTCTCTTTTTGAGTTTTAATTTCTTGACTCAAAAGATATAATTGAGAGTCAATATTAGACAATGATTCTTGAAGTTTTTCAAGTTTTTCTTCTAATATTCTCTTCTCGTCTTTTAACATATCTCGTTCAAACTCTGCTCTACTCAAATCAGCTTTGGCTTCTTTGAATTGTCGTTTCATGTCTTTATATTTAACTATCAATTCAGCATTAATATCAAGTACTTCATCAAATGTAGGAATTTGTACCTCATCTTCTGCTGCCATGAAACAAACATTTGCTTGTTCATTTTCTATATCACTTTCTCACTTTCCGATGAAGACGAGTCTGAATCATCCCATGTCACTGAGAATGCTCGTTTCTTTGATTTGTCCCTTTTGTATTTGAATTTTTCATTTTCTGACTTCTTCTTTTGCTTTGGACAATCCTTGTGCATGTGCCCCTTTTTGTTGCAGTTGAAACATTCTATAGCGGATGATGATTGTTTAATTGATCCAACTTTTTTTTTGTTATAACGACTGGCTTTTCATTTTTTCAGGAATTTTCTGAAACCTTTTGCAATGAACGCCAGATCTTCATCTTCAAAATTGGATTTATCTTCATCTTTTTCATCGTGGAATGCCACATTTTTCTTTTCTTCTTTTTGTTCCTTTCTAGCCTGCAAATTAGCTTCATAGGACATTGGATTACCTAACAATTCATCTGGCTTCATGACGGAAAGGTCATTAGCTTCTTCAGTTGCTAATACTTTTCCTTCCCATTCACTAGTCAGAGAATGTAGGACAAGTGAAACAACATCAAAATCAGAATATTTTTGTCCTAATTTGATAAGAGCATGGTGAATAGTTTGAAACCGTGAATACATATATTGATTGTCTCATTTGGCTTCATCTTGAAATTTTGAAACTGACTTTTCAGCATGGCTATTTTGGCTTGTTTTACCTTTTTATTACCTTCATGAGTGGTTTTCAGCGTTTGCCAAGTTTGATATGCGGTGGTACAGATACTAACACGGTTATATTCGTTTCGGTCTAATGCATAAAACAACATGTTTACTGCTTTTACATTTATAACTGCTGTAGTTTTCTCATCCGGTGTCCATTCTGAATAATCAGTTGTTGGATTCACTATTTCATTTTGGGTAGCATTCCAGGCATCATAGCTATTTGACTGCATAAAAAATGACATACGTGTTGCCCAATAGCTATGGTTGAGACGATTGAAGAATGAAGGTCCTTGTGTCGATTGACCTTCCGTGTAAGTGGTGTTTTGAGTGATAGTGCTGGTACTTGTGTTATTTGCCATATTACTAGAATATATCAAATAACTGTGTTACAGGTATATGATGACCGTGCTCTGATACCATTTGAAGATTGCATACGTGCTAATACAGTACACATGGATCGTGTAATATGGCATATAACACACACATATATATAAAGATATTTGCAACAACTATGAAAGAAAATATAAGATGATATAGATATCAGCTAATCACAAATATGTATAGTAAATGCAGTAAAAATAGAAAAATCACACCAAGGATTTTTATACAGGTTTGGAGCACCGTCCTACGTCCAGTCCAAGACTTCTATCTGGATTTTCACTAACAACTAGCTCACTTCACCCAGAGGAACATGTTTACAACACCTGAGTAGACAAATGGGATTTCATGCCTCTAACAACACTGAGGACTTCAACACATGCCTCTTACAACACCGAGGACTTCAACTAAGATGAATACAATTGTTATTGACAGTATGTGTTCTTGATAACACGAATTTGTCACTTGTAGTACAACCTTCCTATAATCTTATCCTTAAATTGAATATTTGTGTATATGAAGATTTGGAAGTGGATATTGTATTGAATCAAAAGAATATTAAATAGATTCTAGGATTCAAACGATATATTATTGTATATGAGCAATTGAGAGCTTGAGAATATAGAAATGAGATCAAGAAATTAGAGATAGTAATAAAGTCAAACTGATTGAATGGAAAGATGATCTTATGGTGTTTATATAGAGAATAAATAGTTGTAACCCTTTGTGAAGAGTAACGAACAATAGCCATGATTATTGGTGAAGAGAAGTAGATGCAATCCTTGATTGAAAGGAAGTGTCTTTTCGAATGGTTGTTTTCTAAAAGAAAATGATTGACATGTCAAAAAGAACAGGTAGACAAGAATTTGAATATATATATATACATACGTTATATTCGCATGTACATGTTTATTGTGCATTCGGGGTAGAAACGGTCGACTTGTCAAAATATGGGCAGTCGACCGGTTTTACCCAGGTTGCACAATCAATGTGTACATAAACAACATTATAAAAACACCAAATAATTTCGAGGTGTGAGATTATTTGAGGATAGATTTTAACATAAACAACATTATTAAAACACCAAATAATCAACCTCTATTCTAGAATGCCATATGTAGCTCTTTGTACCTCTTCAAACCAGTAAATATCTTCTTTTTGTCGATCATGGCTTACTTCTTTTTCAGAAAGCAAAACTCCATAAACTCTTGACTCAACATACTTCACTCTCGTTCAATCAAACACTTTATGTGCATAAGAAAATGCAAACTAATAGAAAAATAGTAATTTGCACGTAAACTTTAAACATAAAAAATGAAAAAAAAAGGTGGAAGAAGCGAAAGCAAAATAAAACATCCATCTAACATTAATAATTAAACATAAGTTAGAGCATGAATAACAAACATGAGTAGACGAAATACTTCAATCACCAAAATCTGGAAACCCAATTTCCAGTCATATAAATTGAATGAATTACATCATGTAATCCCAAAGGAAAAATTGATTCTGCAAAGAACGCATATTAATAGCCAAAATATCCTATATAATTTATGTTCCAATCAGGAGAACGAGACAAAACAAACATACCTAGATGGCTAGATTTGGTTAAAAGCTAGGAAAAATCAATTTAGCTAAGTAACATTATCAAGTAAATAAATGACTTAACCAACCTCATCAAGTATGCAATGAATACAACATTGAGATTTCTTTGATCGATCCGCCATTTGGATACATAATCCTATGCTTGAAAACAATTTTTCTGACCTTGTGTTTAATAAAAATAAACAATGTAATAGTAGGAAAAAAAATGGAATGACCACAATCTGAGATTAGAAATCGATATGGGAGAGATTGCATATTGTGGGAGTC
Source organism: Allium sativum (assembly GCA_030737875.1). Lineage (NCBI taxonomy): Eukaryota > Viridiplantae > Streptophyta > Magnoliopsida > Asparagales > Amaryllidaceae > Allium > Allium sativum. The sequence continues at coordinate 145,532,738 of CM060912.1, read as the reverse complement.
TACTGGGAGCTTACAACAATGAGAGCTGATTTTGAGGGGAACTGCTTATCGTGGAACGTTAGATAATGACTAATGGAAATAATTTTAATGTCGTGCTAATCTTAATGCAAACTTCATAAGGGTCCAAATTTAAGCGGTTGAGATGTAGTAGGAAGAATTTTTTTTTGTCCAGGTGGATTAACTACGGCCTTTTGGTAATTGTGAAGAATGAATCCTGACCGTTCTTTGTCTCTTGTTTATGTACCAAGAGATTTTGTTATATAGATATATTAAATGCATGTTAGCTTCTCAAATCTATTTATTTCATCATATATGTTTATTTTTAACATTTTTGTGATTAATAAAATTGAAAAATATTTATGTTAAACTAAAAAAAATCATTTATATTTCTTGATTTGTCGATCGTTGATGGATAGTATAGTTATCTGATATCCGTCCGTACTCGCTGATACGGATATAGAACTATCTGTATCCGAAAGCATCCATTGATAGCTCTGACTGTGTATCCTCTGGTGCCGTGATTCTTTAATACCAACATAAAAATACTATAACAACCAAAGCCCATTTAATAAATTAATAACTTTACACTTTAACCAAATTAAACCCACCCAAAACCACTTAAAATAATTGAACAACTCATTTCCCATTCACTTACCTTTTATTCAAGTTTATTCTCTTCCAGTTTCAAATTTACTTAAATGTCAACAGCACCAACCCAATAAAATTGCATTTCTCAAAATCAGCCAATTCTTAGCACAGAGTAGCATGCCCATAATTGTGTCCATGTTTCAATTCTTGCAGCTTAGGAATGCATTTTAATAACAATTTCTTATAGCTGCTAAAAATCAAAAACAAAATATTTGTTTAATTTCACCCCCTGCACACCGAAACTGGATCGGAATATCAGGAGTTCCAACATGTTATCCAGAACAGAATTACTAGCATGGGGCATTAAATTAATTGGCTTCATATTCATGTTCACTATTCGGACTGGTTTCTTATGACAATATATGAAATGAATTCGAGTAGTTTAAATGAGTTCACGTAACATTAGCGGGTAAGGTTACTCCTGAGCCATCATTTTTCCTTTTTCCCTTTATTATGAAACTAATATTTAGTTATCAATAATGAAAAAAACATACCAGGTATAATTGTCTCCAATCATAGGTGAGAGGAACAAGAGCAGCCAGTTCCACCTAAGTAAATAAAATGTCATGATGTGGAAGTAAAAATTTGAAGAGTTTTTTGTCTAAATGTTAGTATTTTCTACAGGTCAATGCAAACACATGCAAAAACAGGCGTGCATAAAAAAGAGTCAAATCCAAAGGCATACAAGTCACTGATGTTTGTAGAAATAGATTTATATAGGGCCATGCACTTTTGTGTGCTAGGAGTAAGTCTCATATCTTGTAGGAGTTGAGTTTGTCTTTTTAGCATGTTTATTAAGTGGTGTTTTGCCAAGTCTTTAGGTGCCTCTACTTTTGTGCCTAGGTTTATGTTTACTGCACATTGTATTTGTTTATGTATAATGAATAAAATTAATCGGCTTTCAATCTAAATATTCGTCTCTTCCAATATTCTCAGCAATTGGTATCAAAGCTATAAGGCTAACCCCTAGTAAAGTCATTCTTGGTGTTTCATTTTTCCGGCGGTGGTAGCCACCATTTAAGGCTATTGTCCGCTGGACCAGTTGTCGTCAAAATGTTTAGTTTCCAATTCATTCACTAGAGCCGTGTTGTTTCCACAGATGATTGATGTAAAGCGTGGATCAGCAATGCCACTTGTGTAGCGTTTGACTGAGTTATGTTTGACAATGATATGTTTCAATGTCAGAAGTATGGTTGGATGAGGTCTAGATTGAGTAGTTTAGTGTTGAGATGGTGCATTCTGTTGTGCATCGACTTACGTTCCTCTTTAGAATTGGTTGGCTCATTGTTCGGTTGTATTTCTGTGCTTTCAAGAATGCCGAGTTTTTGTCCTGCTTCACAAAGAGCGTCTGTATTTTGCAGAAGTTCTTCATTGTTTATGTCTGTTTTTTGCTTCTTCTTTGGTTGCAAAAGATACTTCTCAAATTCCTTCCCTTTGTCATTATTTCTTTATATACCTTTGGTTCCAGTATTTTCAGAATATTCCACAGAATTCCTCCTCTTGTACGAAAGCATCTTCCATCTACAGTTTTCTATCCTCTACATTTTTGAATAGTGTCAACTTCACTGACAAGATGGCTTACCTCCGAGATTCCAAGACAACGTATAGCTTCCCAAACTTAATCCCAGACCATCTTCCGCTACTTTGGACAATTAATGGAGTCACTGAGAACCTTATCACTGTGAGATGGTGGATATTTGAAATGGAGGCTGTTAATGGCAACTGTAGTTGATTGTTTGAAGATAGTTTGAGGTGGATTTGTGATGGTGAGAGGAGTTGATGAAATTAGGTTTGGTTGCTGTGAGGAGTTGGAATAGAAGTGGTATAATTGCAATGTGCAATTGTTGGAAATTTTATGAATTATTTAAAATATGAAATAAGTTTTATGATGCCTCCTATTTGTGAATAGTCCCACATCATGGGATTATAAGAAAGATGCAAGCATTTATACTTGTTTCTAAGAAGTCATGTTGGGGCCTTGGGCTCCCAATGCATGCTTTGTTGTAAGGAGAGAAACCATGCATCATGACCACCACACATGCGCGACCGACCAACTCGGCCCGGTTCGGCGCTGCTCGGTATTGGACTTCTTTGGCCTTGGCTATTGGTCCAGAAAACACTGCATTTTTCAAACTAGTTTTTAAATAAGGAAAATATTTCTGAGCCGACTTTTATATGAAGCGGTAAACTTTTGACCAAGTATTTCGCAGATCCTATTTTCCTCCACTAACCAATATTTTCATTCAGCCCTAATCCCGTCTATATATTCTTCAGTTGTAGACGAGATTGGTACAGAAAAAATAATCTGTTTTCTCTTCCTCCGCCATTACAAAAATATTCTTCCAGAAATTTTCGAGTAGTCAAAATCAAAAGTGCAAATCTGCACTGATTTGTTGTGCAAAGCAAATCAGTTATTCATTTTAGAGAGGCTGTTTTATCCTAGAGGCGGCGGCAGAAGTACGAACTGGTTTTGCACCACCGACCAGATCGTCGAATCGTCTTCGAGAAAGCGACAAAGTACGTGATTCAACCATTGTTTCCCAACAATTTGAAGATGATCAGAAACAATGGCTTTGACAACAACCATAGATGATGCCGCTCCTCCCTTTGCATTCCAGATCTCATTGGTGACTGCTGGCCCATTTCGTTTTGAAGGTCTGCACTTCAAACGATGGCGTCAGAAGATGGAGTTCTACCTGACGATGAGGAAGGTGGCTGCTGCTCTGACCACCGACGAACCGCAGCTGCCAGACAAGCTTGGCGGAACTGATGAAGCGCAGATGACATCCTGGACTAAACAATCAAAGCAGTTGCAGACCTGGACTGAACAAGATTATTTGTGCAAGAATTTTATTCTGAATAAATTGAGCGATGATCTGTATGATTACTATAACTCAGAGGACAAGACAGCAAAGTAGATCTGGGAAGCGCTACAGAAGAAATACGATACAGAAGAGACAGGGGCAAAGAAGTATGCTGTAAGCCTCTATCTCAAGTACCAGATGACAAACGATAGGTCAGTAGAGATGCAGTCTCATGAGCTGCAGAAAATAGCTCATGAGATCGTCTCTGAAGGTATGGTTTTGGATGAACAGTTTCAAGTTGCTGTTATTATTGACAAACTGCCCCCAGGTTGGAAAGAATTTAAAATTTTCTTACGGCATAAGACTAAGGAATTTTCCTTAGAGAGTCTGATCACTCGCCTTCGCATTGAGGAGGCGGCACGCAAACAGGACCAGAAAGAGGAAGTGTTGTTTGTTTCAAACAACAACACTAAAAAGACCAAACCCGCAGTTCTGAAACCAAACCAGAAGTCTTTTAAGAATCAGAACAGACGCAACAACCAGAATGGGAATCCGCAAGGAAACCCAAAAGGACAGTAAAAATCAGCCCAAAAGAATGACTCTGGATAGTTGTTTCTATGTTACAACTGTGGAAAACCAGGTCATATGGCACGAAAGTGTCGGAACAAGCCTAGCTCTGTACCACAGGCCAACTTGACTGAGGAGGAGCCTCTTATGGCTATGATTACTGAGATTCACCTTTTTGGTAGATCAGAGGGTTGGTGGGTAGACACTGGTGCTTCTCGCCATGTCTGCTATGATCGTGCTATGTTTTCCACATACACGTCTGCTGATGATCAGAAAGTGTTACTGGGAGATTCTCACACCACTAAAGTTGCAGGGATTGGAAACGTGGAGATCAAGTTTACCTCTGAAATGACTGTGATCCTCAAAGATGTTTTGCATACACCAGAGATGAGGAAGAATCTGGTGTCTGTCTATCTCCTTAATAAGGCAGGGGTTACTCAATTTATTGGGGCTAATTTGTATACCATAGCGTATAAGGGAAACTTAGTAGGAAATGGTTATGCTTGTGAGGGAATGTTCAAATTAAATGTTGAATCTAATAAAGTGAATAATTCTGCTTATATGTTGTGTGATTTTAATATTTGGCACTCTAGATTATGTCATGTTAATAAACGGATAATTCATAACATGAGCACTCTAGATATGATACCTAAGATAGCAGAATCTGAATTTGATAAATGTGAATTCTGTACACAAGCAAAAATCACAAAGAAACCTCATAAATCTGTTGATAGAGAATCTGAACCCTTAGACTTGATTCATTCTGACATATGTGAACTTGATGGCACATTGACTAGACATGGACATCGTTATTTTATCACTTTTATCGATGACTATTCTGATTTCACATATGTTTATCTCATAAAAAATAAAAGTGATTCTTTTGACATGTTTAAAACATTCAAAACTGAGATTGAGAATCAAAAAAATAGGAAAATCTAGAGATTTCGTAGTGATAGAGGAACAGAATATGAATCTAATTCAATTCTGGACTTCTATAAATTACATGGTATTGTACATGAGAGAACTGCACCCTATTCACCTGAAATGAACGGTAAAGCTGAAAGAAAAAATAGGACTTTTACCGTTGCCATCCTACTAAATTCTGGTACAGCAAAAGATTGGTAGGGGATATTTTATTGACTGTATGTTATGTTCTAAATAGAATCCCTAAATCTAAGAATAAAATTTCACCTTATGAAATTTTAAAGAATCATAAACCCAATGTCTCATACTTTATAACTTGGGGTTGTCTAGCATATGTTCGCATTCCAGACCATAAGAGAATAAAATTGGCAAGTAGAGCATATGAATGTGTATTTGTAGGCTATAATATTAATAGCAAAGCATATCGATTTTATGATATAAATGCACATAACATAATTGAATCAAATGATGCCGATTTTTATGAAACTAAATTTCCTTTTAAATTAAGGAATAGTGGGGGCACATCAAGTACGCCTATTAGAACAGAACTTAATAAAAGTTCTGAAGTTGAACCTAGAAGAAGTAAAAGAGCAAGAACCGTAAAAGATTTTGGTTCAGATTTTAGTGCTTTTACTATAGAGGAGGATCCCTTAAACCTCCAAGAGGCCTTATCTTCATTATATGCCGATTTCTGGCAAGAGGCTATAAATGATGACATGGATTCTCTTGAATCCAATAAGACTTGGCATTTGGCAGATTTACCCCCTGGTTGTAAATCTATAGGCTGTAAATGGGTACTTAAAAAGAAACTAAAACATGATGGCACTACAGATAAATACAAAGCACGACTAGTAGCTAAAGGTTTTAGACAAAAAGAAAATATAGATTTCTTCGATACTTTTTCACCTGTAACTAGAATAACATCCATTCGAGTATTAATCTCACTTGCTTCCATTCATAATTTACTAATATACCAAATGGATGTTAAAACCGCTTTTTTGAACAGTGAATTAGACGAAGAAATTTATATGGACTAGCTCGAAGGATTTGTAGTACATGGCCAAGAACATAAAGTATGCAAATTAGATAAATCATTATATGGTTTGAAATAAGCACCTAAACAATGGCATGAAAAATTTGATAACTTAATCGTTTCAAATGGTTTTAAAGTTAATGAAAGTGACAAATGCATTTATTAAAAATTTGAGAATGACATTTGCACTATTATATGCCTTTATGTAGATGACCTACTCATCTTTGGGTCAAACATTAATGTCATAAATTCAGTCAAATCCTTATTAAGTGCCAATTTTGACATGAAAGATCTAGGTGAGGCGAGTGTAATCCTTGGTATTAAAATTACTAGGTCAGAAAAGGGAATTTCTTTGGATCAGTCTCATTACATTGAAAAGATACTAAAGAAATATAATTACTTTGACTGTAAACCTTCATGTACACCATATGATCCAAGTGTAAAGTTATTTAAGAACACTGGTGAAGGTGTAAGACAGTCTGATTATGCGGGCATCATTGGCAGCCTTCGGTATGCCACTGATTGTACTAGACCCGACATTGCCTATATCGTGGGATTATTGTGCAGGTTTACCAGTAGACCTAGTATAAAGCACTGGCATGCTATTGAAAGGGTCATGAGATACCTTAAACGAACTATGAACCTGGATTACACTATGAAAAGTTTCCAGCTGTACTTGAAGGATTCTCAGATGCAGACTGGAATACTTTATCAGATGATTCTAAAGAGACTAGTGGATATATATTTAGCATCGCTGGAGGAGCTGTTTCTTGGAAATCCAAGAAACAGACTATTTTGGCTCAGTGCACTATGGAGTCTGAGATGATAGCACTAGCTACAGCTAGTGAAGAAGCAGAGTATTTGAGAATGCTGCTAGCAGAGATTCCCTTATGGGAAAAACCGATACCAGCTGTGTTGATACATTGCGATAGTACCGCGGCTATTGCAAAAGTTCAGGACCGTTATTATAACGGTAAGAGTCGACAAATACGTCGTAAGCACAACACGGTTAGAGAGATACTCTCTACAGGTACCGTTAGAGTAGATTATGTACGTAGCGAAGAAAATTTGGCAGATCCTTTGACGAAAGGACTGTCCAGAGAGAAAGTCCATAATTCTTCTAAAAGAATGGGAATATTGCCCTTAGATTGTTAAGTCACGCACAATGGTAACCCGGCCTAAATGACTGGAGATCCCCAGAAATAGGTTTAATGGGTAAAAACAAGTTGTGTAGTGATAGAAGTTGAAAATGCTATATAATAGACTAAGAAGCATGCATTCCTGAAGTGATAGAGGATGAGTTAATAGAAACTCTTAATGAGATCTATACTCTATTTGGAGTGGAGTATCTACCTTCAGGAGTACTCTTTGAAAATGTGTGCGTGTACTTGTCAAGTATAGTACACTCACAAGGATCGTGTAATATGACAAACAATATTCAAGTATAAAGTAATAGTTAATCACAGAACAGTAGTATAGTAAACGCAGTAAAAATGGAAAAATCACACCAGGGATTTTTATACTGGTTCGGAGCACCGTCCAACGTCCAGTCCCAGACCTCTCTCTGGATTTTCACTAACAACCTCACTTCACCCGGAGGAACAGGTATACAACACTACTTGATTTACGGGCCACAAGCTTACCCACTTGATTTCACGGGCTACAAGCTTACCCACTTGATTTCACGGGCTACAAGCTTACCCACACAGGACTTTACCCGAGCAGCCGAACGGGATTTCACGCCTCTAACAACACCGAGGACTTCAACACTTGCCTGATCACACACAGGACTTCAACCAAGATGAATAATCTTGTAGTTTGACAATGTGTATTCTTAATAACACGGATTTGTCACTTGTAGTACACCCTTCCTATAATCTTATTCTCAAGTATGTATTGTGTATGTGAAGATTGAAGGAAGTATATTACTTATTGAATCAAGAGATATGAAATAATTTCAATGATTCAATAAGCAATTGAAATATTTGAGAGCTTTTAGAATGCAAGAGTATTTAGAAAGTAAGATCAGAAATTAGAGCAAGAATCGATGATTTGAAAGTATGATATCAAGTCTGTTTATAGTGTAGAATAGTTGCGTTCCTTCATGAAGAGTTTCTACAAAAGATTGCATCCGTTTCCATTGAAAATTGAAGAGAAAACTCTTGATGAATGGAAGCAACCCTTCATAAAAAAGCTTGCTGTTCGGAACTGGTCGACTGGTTGAAAATCACCGGTCGACTGGTTAAGTTTCTAGAAATTTAAAGAATAAAAAAAAATAGCCGTTATGTGCAAACACAGTAAAACCGGTCGACCGGTCCTTTTTGGGCGGTCGACCGTTTTCCGGCTATGGACCAGAGGACCTCGGTCCATTGTCTATATCACTCTGCACTCTTTCCCGGTCGGGGCCTGGACCGTTTGGGCGTTTTCTGTGACTTTTCAATTCCTCAAATATACAGATTTTAGTAACGAAGATATGATATTGTTTTGTGCATTCGTGTTATACTTTGAGGATAGATTTTAACATTTTTCTAACACGACTCAAAGTAAAAAACCTTATTTTTATGAAATGATCTTCATTGCACCTTTATATGTTGGCATCGATCAAAATCTTGTCTCAACATTCTCCCCCTTTTTGATTGATGACAACACCTTGGATTTTCTCCCTCTATTTATAAAGCTCCCCCTGAATTTCTGCAACATTTGATTGGTTCATAATATAAATAATCTTACCTTTTGATTCCTGCATTAACAAATGTTAGCACACATATACTATTACCATGTTAATCACATAATTTTAAATGATAGTATATGTAACATGAATGATATGTATCATCATGAGAGAAAATATTTCTCCCCTTTTGTCATCGATTAAAAAGAATAAATACCATAATAAACACAGTAATCGAGAGTAGTAAATAATTATATCACCTTTAGTCCAATATCCACTTTCCTCTTTTCTTAAGTGGGACCTAAAGAAAATTCAATTAAGTCCACGGTACCCACTTTTTATGGGGTCCTAAGAGTTAGGTCTTAGGAGTCCAAACCCATACGGGTCCGGTATCCCCTTTATATATATAATTAGAATTATGATGCACAGTATTTATGAATTGCTGAATATATTTATTCCTAATCAAATTATTATTTGTTTTAGGAACCCATATTTTGATAGTCTTGACATTTTTCTTTTGAAAATTCATAACTGGTTTTGGCTTGGAATATAGCAAACTAGAATTCTTCTTAGCTTCTACATTCTTCTTTTTGTAAGAATGATATTTCTGAGTTCCTTGTTTCTTATATCCCAACCCTTGCTTATTTGATATAGACTGTGAATATTCAATAATCTTTGTCAAATTTTCTCGACCTTTGTTGAAGTTAGAAACATTTTGAGTGATGTTATCTAACTTAGTTTGTTAACCAGCCTTTTCTAGGTCTAGAATTTTAACTTTTGCCTTAAGTTCGTGATTTTTAGCAGTAAGAGCATCGTTTTTCTCTTTTTGAGTTTCAATTTCTTGACTCAGAAGAGATAATTGAGAATCAATATTAGATGATGATTCTTGAAGTTTTTTAAGTTTTTCAAGTTCTTCTTCTAATATTATCTTCTCGTCTTTTAACATATCTCGTTCAAACCCAGCTCTACTCAAATCAGCTATGGCTTGTTTGAGTTGTCGTTTTATGTCTTTAAATTTGACTATCAATTCAGCATTAATATCAAGTATTTCATCAAATGTAGGAATTTGTACCTCATCGTCGGTTCCCATGAAACAAACGTTTGCTTGTTCATTTTCTGTATCACTTTCACTTTCTGATGAAGACGAGTCTGAATCATCCCATGTTACTGAGAATGCTCGTTTCTCTGATTTGTCCTTCTTGTATTCGAATTTGTCATTTTCTGACTTCGTCTTTTGTTCTGGACAATCCTTGTGCATGTTCCCCTTTTTGTGGCAGTTGAAACATTCTTCAACGGATGATGATAGTCTATTTGATCCACTTTTCTTTTTGTTATAACGACTTGCTTTTTGTCGTTTCAAGAATTTCTTGAAACCTTTTGCAATGAATGCCAATTCTTCATCTTCAGAATTTGATTCATCTTCGCCTTTTTCAGCATGAAATGCTACATTTTTCTTTTCTTCTTTCTTTTCTTTTCTAGCCTGCAAATTAGCTTCATAGGACATTAGATTTCCTATCAATTCATCTGGTTTCATGATGGAAAGCTCATTAGCTTCTTCAATCGCTAATACTTTTCCTTCCCATTCATTAGTTAAAGAATGTAGGACTGTTGAAACTACATCAAAGTCAGAATATCTTTGCCCTAATTCGATAAGAGCATGACGAATGGTTTGAAACCTTGAATACATCTCACTGATTGTTTCATTTGGCTTCATTTTAAAATGTTGAAATTGACTTTTCAACAAAGCTGTTTTTGCTTGTCTAACCTTGTTAGTACCTTCATGAGTAGTTTTTAGTGTTTGCCAAATTTGATAAGCAGTGGTACAGATACTAACACGGTTATATTCATTTTGATCTAATGCACAAAACAACATATTAATAGCTTTTGCATTTACAACAGCTGCGGTTTTCTCAGCAGCCATCCATTCTGCATACTCAGTCGTTGGATTGACTATTTCTTTCTGAGTAACATTCCAAGCATCATAGTTAGTTGATTGCATGTAAAAAGCCATACATGTTGCCCAATAACTATAGTTAAGACCATTAAAGAAAGGAGGTCTTTGTGTCGATTGACCTTCCGTGTAAGTAGTGTTAGTGCTACTACTTGGATTATTTGCCATATTACTAGAATATATCAAATAATTGTATTACGGTTATAAGATGACTTTGCTCGTGTGCGTGTACTTGTCAAGTATAGTACACTCACAAGTATCGTGTAATATGACAAACAATATTCAAGTATAAATTAATAGTTAATCACAGAATAGTAGTATAGTAAATGCAGTAAAAATGGAAAAATCACACCAGGGATTTTTATACTGGTTCGGAGCACCGTCCTACGTCCAGTCCCAGACCTCTCTTTGGATTTTCACTAACAACCTCACTTCACCCGGAGAAACAGGTATACAACACTACTTGATTTACGGGCCACAAGCTTACCCACTTGATTTCACGGGCTACAAGCTTACCCACTTGATTTCATGGGATACAAGCTTACCCACACAGGACTTTACCCGAGCAGCCGAACGGGATTTCACGCCTCTAACAACACCGAGGACTTCAATACTTGCCTGATCACACACAGGACTTCAACCAAGATGAATAATCTTGTAGTTTGACAATGTGTGTTCTTAATAACACGGATTTGTTACTTGTAGTACACCCTTCCTATAATCTTATCCTCAAGTATGTAATGTGTATGTGAAGATTGAAGGAAGTATATTACTTATTGAATCAAGAGATATGAAATAATTTCAATGATTCAATAAGCAATTGAAATATTTGAGAGCTTTTAGAATGCAAGAGTATTTCGAAAGTAAGATCAGAAATTAGAGCAAGAATCGATGATTTGAAAGTATGATTTCAAGTCTATTTATAGTGTAGAATAGTTGCATTCCTTCATGAAGAGTTTCTACAAAAGATTGCATCCGTTTCCATTGAAAATTGAAGAGAAAACTCTTGATGAATGGAAGCAACTCTTCATAAAAAAGCTTGCTGTTCGGAACCGGTCGACTAGTTGAAAATCACTGGTCGACTGGTTAAGTTTCTGGAAATTTAAAGAATAAAAAAAATAGTCGTTATGTGCAAACACAGTAAAACCGGTCGACCTGTCCTTTTTTGGGGCGGTCGACCGTTTTATGGCTATGGACCGGAGGACCTCGGTACATAGTCTGTATCACCCTGCACTCTTTCCTAGTCGGAGCCTGGACCGTTTGGGCTTTTTCTGTGACTTTTCAATTCCTCAAATATACAGATTTCAGCAAAGAAGATATGATATTGTTTTGTGCATTCGTGTTATACTTTGAGGATAGATTTTAACATTTTTCTAACACGACTCAAAGTAAAAAACCTTATTTTTATGAAATGATCTTCATTGCACCTTTATATGTTGGCATCGATCAAAATCTTGTCTCAACACTCTTGATAGAATCACCTATGTGAATGCAGAAATGTGGGCATTTCCTATGGAGTTATGAGCAAACTTCTAGACCGTTCTCTAAACTGGGTTAGATGTGTATGGCCATAAATGCACGGGCTTAATTGATTGCACTATAGAAAAGATTGTGTGTGGTATGATGTCCGGAATAGAGTTCAAGACTATGTATCACTCTAGTAAAAACTGAATCTTATTCACTTTGTAAAGGTTCAAGTCGGATGACACCTTTGTTTATGCACAGTCTTATGTTTTTAGAAACTGCTCGATAATATTTTAAAAAATTCAAGTGGGGGATTGTTTGAAATTTTATAAATTATTTAAAATATGAAATAAGTTTATGATGCATCCTATTTGTGAATAGTCCCACATCATGGGATTATAAGAAAGATGCAAGTATTTATACTTGTTTCTAAGAAGTCATGTTGGGGCCTTGGGCTCCCAATGCATGCTTTGTTGTGAGGAGGGAGACCATGCATCATGACCACCACACACGCGCGCGACCGACCGACCCGACTCGACCCGGCCCGGCTCAGTTCGGTTCGGGATTGGGCCTTGGCTATGTGGTGTAGACACTTATATTTTTGGTCCAGAAAACACTGCATTTTTCGAATCAGTTTTTAAATACGGAAAATATTTCTGAGCCGACTTTTATATAAACGGTAAACTTTTGACCAAGTATTTCATAGATCCTATTTTCCTCCACTGACCAATATTTTCGTTCAGCCCTAATCCCGTCTATATATTATCTTCAGTTGTAGACGAGATTGGTACAGAAAAAATAATCCGTTTTCTCTTCCTCCGCCATTAAAAAATATTCTTCTAGAAATTTTTGAGCTGTTAAATTCGAAAGTGCAAATCTGCACTGATTTGTTGTGCAAAGCAAGTCAGTTATTCATTTTAGAGAGGCTATTTTATCCTAGAGGCGGCGATGGAAGTACGAACTGGTTTTGCACCACCGACCAGATCGCCGAATCGTCTTCAAGAAAGCGACAAAGTACGTGACTCAGCCATTGTTTCCAATAGTAATTTTATGGTTTTAGTTTTGCAATGCTTCAGGTATTGCTGAAGTTTGGTTTTCTCGATGACGGTGGTGTTGTGACCGTTGTTCTATGACGTTATGGTGCTGGTATATAGGGAGGGTGTGTGTATGAATGGTTATTTGGGGTGAATTGCTTTATAACTTATGTTTATGAATGTGAAGTATTGTTGTTTGTAGAGCACATGAAAGTGGAGTTTGTGGTGCAGTTAAGTGATGTGGGTGACGGATTCGAAAGTCTAAGTGGTGTGGGCTGAGAGGGACGATACTGTAATTGGTCAGGTGAAGTGTTTCAGGTGGTAGAAGGTTATAGAAGAAGTGTGGTCATGAATGCAGGGGTGAGGAGTTGGTTTGTGATTGTGTATGGTTGAAGTGTTGTTGATTTTGTGATGATTTGGTAGCAGTTGAACTTGTGATGTGTGAAGCAAGTTATGGGAGAAGGTTTATTCAAATGGAAGGGATGGTGAAGTAGTTCTGGAGATGAATGGTTTAGTTTTGGTTTGTTGTTTGTGAAGTGACCAGTGGTTCCGGCTTGTTGTGATGCAAATTGCATTGGCTGTGCACAATGAATGGTGGCGAAATCTAGTTGATGAATTATAGGATAGTGCTTGAGAGTTGTGGGTATGTGAAGACGAAGTGAAGTTTGGTTGAAGGTCGGTGAAGCGATAGTTTTGCGTGGTGTTTTTATGGTTTGAAGAGTTCTGGAAAATGGTGATATGTTAAGTTGTGGTGTTTTAGTTGCTGAGTTTAGGATGATATTAGTTGATTGTTTGTGTGGACAGATGGTGCAGTTGGACATGTAATGAGATGCATGCGGAGATGTGGAGCAGTTTAGTTGTAGAAAAATCAAAGAGAGCACAGTAACAACTGCAAAATGAAAACGAAAATGATGAAGAGTGTAACATCGTTTAGTGGGTTGGACATTTATGGACCGCTCAAGAAGAACCGTTTGAAGATATGTCTATAAGAAGATAGACATGCCTATATGTGAAGTAGGCTGAGTGAGAATGACTTGGTTTTATATCATCCAACAAGTAAGGAGAAGAGCTGAGGTGTTAGTGGATCCCTAAGCAAAAACCAAGAGAAGTTGATGGTTAAAGTACTAATCAACATGAAACAGTTGAGCATGTCCAATCAAGTAGAGATGTGATATGTTACCGAGATAGTATGTATAAGATAATGAAGAATTGAAAAACGCGATTCATAGTTTTATAAACTGAATGTTAGCACATCTAGTTTAAGGTAGGGATTGTTTGGAATAAGTCTCCTATCTTGTAGGAGTTGAGTTTGTCTTTTTAGCATGTTTATTAAGTGGTGTTTTACCAAGTCTTTAGGTGCCTCTACTTTTGTGCCTAGGTATATGTTTATTGGACGTTGAATTTGTTTATAAATGCTTTCTAGTATGATGAATAAAATTAATTGGCTTTCAGTCTAAATATTCATCTCTTCCAATATTCTCAAATTATGATATAATGAACTACATTCCTATTTACTAGTTTCTAATTCCACACCCACTAAATCGTTAAATCGTTCGCATATTGTACAAATATTACAGAAAGGGAAGGAAGGTTGTATTGAATACCTAAATGTCAGCCTAACAACATATGAATGATTTTAAAATAAATAGCTTGAGATAAACACGGAAGCACTGATGGCCATTCTCCTAAATGGTATGACATCCAACTTGAGTTGCTGGTGGAGGCCTCGGGGTTTGAACCCCAAGCAAACATAAAACCATGTTTGGAAGAAGAAAAAAACAAACATAATAGTTGTACTGAGTACTGAGAAAATACCAGAAAATGTTTTAAATTAGGGATGTTGTGCATACAATATAGTTAGTCACAAGGTAATGATAAACTAAAATTGAATATGAATAAGGATCCATGCATAGAAAAAATAACTATTTAAAACAAGATAAGTCTATAGGCATTTACAACTAGTTGTATTCTTATTTTCCCTTTTCTACTTATATTCTTCTGATCTCCTTTTCACTTGATTTCTTGGGTTTACATACACACATTTCAAAAAAGTTAATTATATTCATCACCAACAATCTCTTAACATACATCATAAAATAAAATAAACTACCATACATCAAAAATTACTTTACACTGCATCTTTTAAAATATTAGCCTTATTTTGTTCTTCATTATCTTCCTTCTTTAAAACTTTAAACTTATGTACAAAGTATAAATAAAGTTTAAGTTTAGTAAATTGAATTTCAGTTTTTTTGAATATATGGTAATCAATTCATTGTTCTACAAAAAATTCTTAATTTTAGCGAAAAAGACCCTACTTCTAAATAAAATGATTTTAAATTTGAGCACTTACTTACTGAAGTTCATAATTCAAATTTTAGGTTTCATGTTTAAGAACACATTATGTTCTTGATATTTCATACAATGGATATAGTAAATATCGTTAATTACAGTGTTTTCGTTTGATGGGTTATAAATATAAAAGTAAGAATGCAATAAAGAAGAAGGGTAATTTAGTAATATAGGTTTTAGCAAAATAATGGTGAAGTTAGGTAATTTTTGATGTAGGAATAGAATTTTTCTTTGAAAAAATAAAACATGTTAGGGAGCTACATACAGCTTATGCAGCCTCATTAATGATAACAACATCAAACACACAATCCAAACCGACAGTAGAAATACCTGTAATTTTACAATATAATCATTAGGATGACAAGTTAGATTTCAGATTTACTTTAACTGTAGAAAGCTAAAAACAAACAATAGCTGCTTCATCGAGAACATATGCACGAATGCTATCTTAATCATGTGGACCTCCAGCCCCTTTTTTGGTAGACCGGCCTGTCATAATTATTTTGTTCATGATAAAATTATTCTATTTTAGCAATTTCTAAAGAATAGGTTAGTTGGTCTGATTCTTATATCAACCATGGGAATTCACTTGACATAACGAAGGCATAATTAAATAACTTTAACGTTTACTATTAAATATAATAATACAACATTGGAACAAATAAAATAAAAACCAACCTGTACGCAATAGGCGCAATACCATAAAAATCATAGCTAAAACAAAGAAACAAAACAAAATGCTTCATTGTAAAAGAATATATGAACACATTGCATTCACCTCTGATCCTACAGGAACCAAAAGATAGTAAATTACTTTGTACCATAAAAGTAAAAGAATAATGTTGAATTATCTAATCAAATCACCAAGTGAATGTTTTTTCATAATATGAGTTTATATATGCCAAATCGGGTTTCCCAAGTAGGTGGTTTGGATTTCAATCAGATTCATAGATCCTTTTATACATACAACCTTTTCGGATAAACTCGTATATGATGGAAAGATCTGGGCCAGAGGAGCGGAATCCGAGGAATTATCCGAGATTCGAGTGACGGATCTCTGATAGGATTTCGAGTTCGGCTCGGAACTTGCGGATTTCAGAGGGAGAAGTTAGGAATGGTATGTCTGGAATTCTCACTAAAAGGAGGAGAATACAGAGAGATTGATTCAATAAGAAAGAGGAGAAGAAATAAGATTATGTGGAGATGTTTCGGATAGAAAATTAGAAGAGAAAATATTTGGCTTGAGACAATTTGGTTTTGGCTCCCTTAGAGTAGACAAACCTCCCTAACGGTTGGTTTGATTAATATGTTAATGTAATCGTATGTGATAAAGTAATCTGCTCTTTAGCACTTTCGTATTCTCACACACAGAGTATAGTATGATGAGTTATGATGAGATATGAACATTTATATATAAACAAATACACATAGACAAATAAACATACACACATGTTTGTATACATGTATAATTATTTTTTATATTTTAAATATATACATATATATTATCTAATTTGAGACCGGTTAGAAATGTATTTCTGTCTTTTTAGATTTTGGTCTTTAGTACTAGTTAAAACTAAAATTTTAGTCAAAAACATTTAAGACTGAAAATTTATTTTCAAAATATTTTTGGGACTTGAGACATAAAGACGAAAATTTTAGTTTGAAGTTAGTCTTTATGTTTGTTTTTAAAACAGAAATGTTTAGTTAAAGACTAAGTTTTTCAGTTTTTATTTCAATATTTTTTCTTAGTGAGAAATATCATATTTATTGTCTTGGACATTTAAATACTGTTACACGATGTTATGTTTTTAACATGGAAATAGTTTTCGAACTGCAATTAGAAAGTCACTTTGTTTAGTTACATCTTGAGTATTCATGCCCTTGTTGATTTTCTGCACGTATCCACCTGTGCCCCAAAAAATGTTAGACTACTCAATATTGGTTTCTTCTTGCAGACAGGCAAACAAAATGTTGGTTCTCTTTTCATATAAATTCATTATATCTTTTATATGTTGGTTGTTTTCATGTAATGTTTATCAAAGCTTCTACTTTACATTTGAGTCCAATTCCATCTGCTTTTCATTCATAAATTATGCCAGTGAGTCAAAGTGTTAATAATTTGGCAGACTTTTCACTTTAGGAGTGGATATCCTGCAGGCACTGCGTTCATAAATTCCAATTGTTGAACTATCACCAGCACTGCATCAAATTTGAACTATCAACACGTAAACATAGGGTGCAGAATTATGCCCCTTGGTCCAAGAATGTTGATGGTAAACGAACTAGCGTTGTTAATATATCATGGTGATCACTTCTTTGTTTGAGTTTTGGCTACGTTTGCTTGATGGTGCTGGCCTTGACTGGTCTGGCGTTGTGGTCGGAAAATTTTAGGGTTGCTGGTAAGGTGAGGTAACTGTGGTCATTCACATTTTTATTCAGCTCTTCTTTTATGTCAATGGATTATTCCATCTTGTTGTTGCTCTATGCAACATGTCATAGACACTTTTGTCTAGTTTGCTAAGTTTGTTTTGTGGGTAAGGGTTTGACGCATGCGTGTAGCTTGTAATTGATGTTTGTTGAGGGTGTGAGTAACGCTGCGTTGATCTGCTTGTTATATCTTTTACTGTTGCATTTTGGTGTAGTCAGTTATCAGTTTTTCATTGCTTGTCGAGGAGCAGCTGGTTATTGTATTAGTGGGATTGTAGTTGGTTAGAGGAATTTATCTTGTCTATGATTGTTGGTGCAATGACTTGTCTTTGAGTTCCTTGTGTTAGGCTTGTGGTGCTGCTTTTCTCCACTATTATGGGATTTCCACGTGCACGAATGTATAGCGTAATATGTAACACCTTGTAGCAACCATATTTCATAATAATATATTTAAATATTTTATTTAAATATAATGTTAATCAAGTATTGGTCCAATAAGTCTCTTTTTGCATACAGATGAATTTGGACTCAGGACCACTTTCATCGAGTTCAAAATTCTGTTTGCGTGATTACAAACTATAAACATCGATATGTTTGGAGTAAGTGAATTTTAGGACTTTGCTTAGGGCTTGATTTAGCCCATTAGCCTTGAGTAGGCATCCCTTACTTAACAACTCCACCTACCTTCCCCTTTCATTAACTTTTCATTCATTTCTTGCAACTCCCAAATCCTTAAGTTAGAGGGAATTAATAATCCTTTGTTTTATTCCTAGGAATTCTTGTGATAGCTTAGCTAATTCAAGAAGAGACCTACGTAAGTCATCTCTATCTTCTCCAACTTGATTCCTCTCTAATTTATGGGGTTTTCCTAAACCTAACTCTTGGAATTACTATATATTTGAATACATGTTAAAGATTATGGGTTATATCCGAAGAGAGGTTGATTGGGCTAAGTCTTGATTCATCTTTTTGCCTGTAACAATCAAAAGTGAGTTCTTGTGAAATCACATCTATGTCTCAAGCATTTATGCTTGGCTAGTGTTCCCTTGGCACGTCCATATTGCGTGTTAATTGGATTTTGTGTTAACATTCCCAATTTATGAATTTTTATTTCATTTTGATGATTTCTAGTATGATTATACATGTGCAGGTAGGTTTGGGTTTTCGTGTTGTTTCGAAAAGCCTGAAAGCCTCGTTTTCACTTATATAACGTTATAAGCCTTCATGTTTACATCGAAATCACAATGAGCTCACTACCTGGGCACCAGTGCCTAGGCAGTGATTCAGACTTCTGAATTATCTAATTCAGATTTCCGACCTGCTACTGATACTAAAAAAAATTGTGTATCTACATTTCAGGCGCCTAAATGGATAATTCAGACGTCTAAATGAAGATTCAAACGGCTTTTTGCCCATTTAGACGTCTGAAACTTAGATAAAATCATAAGTTCTTGTTATTTCAATTCAGACGTACGAAATATAATTTCGACATAAATTGCATATCTTGCATTTTTCTCATGATATTTCAAGTTTTTATTGATTCCCCTTTTTCCGGATTGATTTCTAATGCTATTTTAAGTTAATGATCTATTTTCTGGATTATTTAATTGTATAAGGATTTCTTTAATCGATATTCTTGAGATTTAACTTATGTATTAAAATGTGAATTCTGAGTTCAATCATTATTACGATCAGTACTATACAAGAATTGCCACTCCAAACTATGAAGGTTTTCCATCTTATTAGTAGATTCCAAATTTTTTACTAAAACGATTTTCAATCGTACTCATTGTAAGAAGTTATTTTATAAACCATCTTCTAATCTACTGGTACATATTTATATAACTATTTTCTTTCACTCGTATGAGAAATCCAATTAAACGTCTTAGTGAACACGAGGACTATGGACCCTTGCATTTGTTTCGACGATTAGTTTTTGGACTCGTTCGATTGAAAACAGTGGCAATGATCGTCTTATGTTTTTAGTGGATATACAACCCATTCCTAAGTATTCGAGTAAAGAGAGCGATTATGGTACATGTAGCTCAACTCTTATAATTACTAGGTTGGAGTAATTTACACTACCTGGGATCAACTGTGATCTTTTCATGATTTTATGCATTTTGTTGATCTTTGGGTCATCCTGAGAAATTTTGGTTCAACACTAACAGGGTTGTGACCCGCGATCTTCGGACCATATAAGGAGCTTTGGCTCAAAATTATAGGCTAGATACCTAGATATCCTGTTTCATCTTAGATACACGTGTTAGTGAGTCTTCGGGCGCCCGTCTTATATCAGGCCTCCACCTCTTTGTGATTTTCTGGATTTCTAGTTTATTGATTTCTGGAATCTGAGTTTTATGGATACTATGTTATCCATCTGAGTTTTATTAGTGCTATTATTATTATTGGGAGTTTCATTGATATTAAGTTATCAGTTTCGTGTTGATTTGATATGATGTTGTCGTTTCCCGTAAGTATCTATATAATATGAATATGATATTTTTTATAGCTCTGATATAAAATTTTGAAACGTACTGTAGAAATTTCTGAGCTTCACACTTACATGCAACACTGTTATTATTGCATACATATCTAAATTTTTATGTTTCTTGTTATATCCCTGTTTATGAGATAATTAAAGCTAGAATGACCCGTTTATTGTTTATTTTCTTATAAATAATACTCAGGCCAGGCCGAAGCATTGCAAGTGCTTCTATATGATATCCAACAAGATTTAATTTTTGACTTTTGGCTTACTACACCAAAGTTGATGTTGATATGTATATGATATAGTGACCCCCATGTATTCATGTTCTTTTGATTTGTACCTATATATATTCTTTTTTAGTAAAGTGGATCTTGTTTGACCGCTACCTCTATGTACACACTTATGTGATATATTCATATCTATTTTTGCCTTCGTGATGTGAATATTTGTCTCTGACTCTGATTATATTATTATGTATTTTATATTGCTTTCGAATTACATATAGCCACTATATGGATTTGAACTTGAATCAGATGTGTTAGATTCCCATATGAGAATTGAAAAGTAAGATCACATTATCCGACGTGATTAACACTATTTCAAAGTTAATATACAGATGGTTGCTTCTCAACAACCTTATTCTTTGGGTTAGCTGACATCATTACTTGTAATGACCTTGGCTAACTCAAGTATAGAGGTGGGGCGTTACACTTGGTATCAGAGCTGGTTCGTAACAATATAAGATATTATGGCGATGATCATTGTCCTAAGTCTATCTTACGAAATATGTTTAGGATTTAAATCGAGTCTTAGGCCCTATTATGTCATATCTTATATCATGATTCCTTGTTTATTGACCTGAATTTATTCGAAGTTCTTTTGAGAATAACATTTTTACTTTCTTCCTTTCTCAAAGAAAATGTTTGGGCGTGCCCGCTCGAACACCACTCAGTTCAGTGCTAGTCCTGCTAGGGGAGTGTATATGACAACTCAACAACTTCTTAATCTTGTAACAAATGCACAAGAGGTAGGAACCACTTCTGCGTCTACGCATCCCAAACCTGGGTTTGTTAGCTTATGTAGCGATTACACCAAGCTTTGTGGAAAGTCTTTCAAATGTTCCGAAAGCGTTATGGAATTCTGATCCTGGATTAGATCATGCGGCCGCATCTTTTCTCGCATGAATCTAGTGGACTTACATCAGGTTCAGGTAGCTGCTAGTATGCTTCAAGATAGAGCGCTTGATTGGTATGAACTCCTAATCTCTAAAATTCAAGAGAAGGACTTATTTGGAAGAAATTCCAAGAATGGTTCGGGTAAAATTTGTACCTGAGGGCGAGAGAATAGTTTTAGCCTCACGCTTTGAAGATCTTGTCCAAGGTAATTCTTTCCTGATAGAGCATGTCGCATCTTTCGGCTTTCTCTCTAAATAAGGGCTCGAGCATATTAATACCGATAAAATGGAGAGTGAGAGATTCGTGTATGGGATTAATAAAACTCTCAATAAAGCCTTACTTCTAAAATTAGCAATCCTTTTGATGGGCTCGTGGATATCGCGCTTTGTCTTGAGGAAGCCGATAGGGATAGTGATGTTAAGGTTGAGATCTTTAAAAAGAACTTCAACAAGAAGAGGAGTTCTGACAACAAGTTAAAATCTTATCCAAACAAAAAAGGTAAACAAGTGGATACCGAGGTAAAAGCTTTTAACTTCAGTCGAGGAAAATGTTACAACTATGGATCAAAAGACTACCGTTGACACACTTTTTGCTCGAAGCTGTCACATGTCAATAACATCGTCAGCAAACACAAAATGATTCAGTTGAAGTCGCGACATAAACACAGAAATGACCTGAAACCCCTTTTAAATGACCTCTTTTGGGCTCAAAAACATGGATTACGGTGCTTTGCACTATAACACTCGTAGCCCTCTATAGCTTCAAGTATAATTTTCGTATGGCCCAAACGGTCTTACATTTTGAAAGTTACACCCGTTTTCTTGAGCGTATCCAAAAATCCGCATAACCTTGTACGCATTCACATTGCATCGCATCCTCCACTGCACCAAATCCTCCATTGCATCGCATCCTCTACCACATCGCATCCTCCATCCTCTCGCATCCCAATTCACACCTTACATCCCTTGGGATACGAGTTTCATCTCCTTCAGGATACGAGGCATCGTATCCCCAATGGATGAGAATTTCGCATCCTTAGGATGCGAAATTCGCATCCCAAAAGAGGAATATTAGATAAGCTGCCACGCACAGCAGGATGCGATTTTTCGGATTCGACCTGGGGAGGATGTGAATTTTTAGATTCAACCAATGAACGATGCAATTTTTTGTATCCTAGCATGGATGTGATGCGATTTTTTGCATATGAACTTGTGTGATGTGATTTTGTAGATATGGTCTATGTACGATGCGATTTTCTGACAGTGGGTCCCAAATCCTACCTACACCTACCTAATCCACTCACCTATAAATACCCCTAAGCTTGGCCTTCAAATGGATCTTTTCCCTTAGATTTTTGGACTTCTTGGAGCTCTCAAGCACCATTAATGATTTCATCTTCTTCCCCATGGCTATTGAACATAACATGGACCACTAAAATGTTGCACACACATTTTTCACTTAACTTTTGGACATCTACAAGGATAACTACACTACTTTTAGGTTATATTGAACATTCATTGGTTTTTTGGACATTTGATCTTTTCTCTGGAGAGTTGACCAATTAACATATTTTTCACTCAACGAGGAAGAAGAAGAAGGGAATATTTGGTCTAAGTTTATAATTAACAAACATTTTATTGTTCTATTGTAATGCTTTGCACTCAAATAATGTTTGAACTTGTACAACTTTGTAATTAGCAAATCTATGATGAATGACCACTATAAAGTGGACATAGGCGCTAGTGCTGAACCACTATAAAAAGTTACATTCTCCCGCATTACTTTATATTCTCATTATTATGTCTCTAGTACACATAAACACTTGGGGGTTGGCCAACAAGTGTCCCAAGCCCCACAATTGCACTTATTGCAAGGCTCCGGGTCACTCAATAACTTCATGCTCCAAAAATTCGAGTAGGAGGGAAGGGAAGCTAAATGTCATGCATGCCCCTAGTAACACTTCTTCCAATCGAGGTAATTTTCATTCTATCCTTGATGGAATAGCCGAGTTTCATGGACATCCTGTACGATTTCTTTATGATATGGGTGCATCTCATTCTTTTATATCCCAAAAACTTGTTGATGCTTATTCTTTGGATGCCTTGTATTTGATGACTTCACTAAGGATTGTTGTAACGACCCGACTTTTTGGCCAGTTTTCGCCGGTAATTAAACCAACTTAAACCATTCACAAAGATGGATTGTTATAGGTACTTATATATTTGCACAAAAATAACAGAACTTTTATTTCATTTCATTGATTACATCACAGACTACTAGGAATATCAGAGTACCATGTATGCTCAGCGGAAATAAACTCTCCAGCGGAAAATACGCAAATCATAACTCTAGCTTCAAATCTGAATCCAGCTCTAAAATATAAACTTGCAAACTAAACTTCTAGTTGTCCGCACAAAATATATGGGCACCCAGATTTAGTTATGGAAACAATAAACTCTAGGTCAGTCATCGGACTGGTGTGAGAATTCAAAAATAGTTCTCGGAATATACTCGGTCTTCACTTATCGATTTCCAAGTTTTCAGTTTTATACGTCGTATTACTACTTGGAATGGTTTTCGAACATATATTCAATCGTGGACTTTCTAAATAATAAGCGTACATTAAAACAATAACTATGGACTTTACGAGTTTCTCAATTCAAATTCCCTTTCCAAATGTTGTCCTTTTACTTTGAATTAAGGTTGGATTTACTCAATTTCTGAATACCCCGTTATCATCTCAGCCCTTTTCTCGAAGTTCAATATTCATTTCCAACCTTTTATTTCACAAATAGAATCCATTTATTCGTCATTATCCCGAAACTGCAAAATCCTTATTTGGATTTAAATTTCCATTTATGACAATTCAAATAATTGATATTTTCAAATATAAGTTTATATAGAATTTAATCGACTTACATTTGATATTGATTCATAAACTCGGGCAAACACTATCAGGATCTGGATATGAACATGTTCTAATATTTCTAATAGTAATCGTCCGCTCTTGGAATACCATATCGAATATCCGAAGACTAACTCTATCCAAAACTTGTTTCCTTTTTAATTGAAACTTCTCATATCTTATTTATAATTTGAGTATATTTTATACCATATATTTAAAATATTTCAAAACTTTTAACAAATTCTTTTTCCATAATAATTCATGCTTAATAATCTTCAAAATTTCAATCATTTTCAACAAATGGTATAATAATGTTAAAGTGTTACGGAAAGCGCTGAGAAAGAGTTATTTAACCAAATAGATCCAAAAGCATTTCGAATTCGCATATTTAGCTCAAATTAATTTTAAATAATCAAATATGATTTATCATATTTTTCTGGATTTTTAAATAATTTTTATCAGTCCATTATTCGATTTCCATTATAGTCATCGAACTGCACGTTTAGCGACCTTTACAAATTTTAATTTAAACATAACTTGAAAACTATACGTTGGAATTTGAAAATTCGTTTTCTATTCAAAACCCATCATTAATAGAAATATGTCATTTTTCATTTCAAGTCAATCTGATTCAAAACATTCAAGTTATAATCATTTGAGATTTAAAATCGAAAATAACGAACTGTCATTACATGCACGTTCGATTCACGCTATATAATGTTTTAACTATATATTGCCAAATTCCCTTTTTACAAAATAAAGTTTATTCATAGTTTAGAATAAAACCGTATTCCAAATCGCTTTTCTCGAATTAATACTTTTATATTCCAACTTTAATCAAAATCATTTCAAATTTCAAATTTCAAATTTTCATTTCAAATTAAATTGAATTTAAATAATATTTAGTTTAAAAGTCATTCGATCAATTATTCATATACAATCCATTATTCCAATTTCTAATTACATTAAATTGAATATTTAATGACAATATTTCTCAAAACCTGTTCAATTATCTCCCAAAGAACTATTCCAATAATTACCATTTCAAATTCCAGGCTTTCATTCCAAATCACTCAAATAAAAATTATATTTTATCCAAAACTCACTTGAACATTAAAAAATCAAGTGTTTATATGAAGTCCATTACTCTAATTTTTCAAATTATTCATACCCTATTTGATTGAACATTTAATGATAATATTTCCAAACTTGTTCAATCATTCCCAAAATAATTATTCCAAAGATCATTATTTAAATTTCAACTTTCATTAAATTGAAATAGTAAATATTGAAACTTGGTTAAATCTTTATAATTGTCTGCATAAAACTAAGGTTGAATAAAAAAATTCGATCTAAATTTCAAACCCAGTTCAACATTTAAATAACCATTTAACATTTGAAAAATGTTTTCAAAACCATTTCTGCTCATACGAACGTTGTTTACTCAACTCGATTTCTAAACAGTTCTAATTTTAAGTTTAAACTACATTCCCATTTTTATTTAAATAAAAATCGTTATTTACAGGAAAGGGAATTTAAATTAATTACCCGTACGATTCCACCACTATGGTGTATGTGATTTCATACAACCAAAATTAATCAAATAATCAATAAACAAACATGCATTCATGTAACAGCCCGCATTTTACGTATCCAAAGATCGTAAAATATTTTATTTCATTCTCTGAGGGTTGGATCTTTCTCATCTTTTAATATGGTTCTTATGGGGATGTGAGACATGTCCATAATTTTTACTGATTTTGTTTGTGACCATTTTGCCTCTATCAGCCTTGTACAGGTATAACTTTAGACACAGGCCGAATCAGAGGGTGAGATCCGTGCCATTGGAAAGGAAATGATGATTGCCTTTCCGTAGAGTGGTTACATTGAAGATTTAGCTCAGCAGTTTGGGAGAAATCGCTATTTTAAGGTTTTCAGTTGGCTATTCAGGTTTTGGAGCCTTGGTGGAATCCTATAAATAGAGGGTAAGAGTGGAGGGAAAATGGTTGCTTTCCCATTCTCTTATTTGGAGGCATTGATCTCCTTCTTCCTCTAACACATTTCCACCATTAAAATCCAAATCTAAGGACGGAAAATAATAGATCAACACCATTGGAGGCTAGATCTACATCATGTCAAGTAAGGATTCATCAAATCGAAGGGCTAGGAGCTATCTCTTCGCTGTCCGGAATTCTATTTCATCATTTTGCTTTATATTGGATAATTGGTGAGTAATTTACATCTCTCACATGAATGCAATGAAGTATATGAGTGTTTGTGTATGTTTCTCATCAAATTGGAATGTTTTATCGTAGATTTATACCATTACATGTCCATTTTCATATGCATCACCCTATGATCTTATCTAGCAAGTCTTACTCGATAATTTCATGTCATTTTACGTGTTTATGTTAGTTAGAACTCTCATTTTGATCATAGGTTCATTTTAATGGTTTTTGGTGATATTTACATCATTTTTATGGTAATTGTCATATTCATGTGGTTAGTAATGTTATTATATGTTTATGATTGTGTTTGATGATTTTGGATGAGTTGGTTTCGTCGAATTCGTCGTTTGGCGAAGTTTGGATCGAAATTTGAGTAGAATTGAAGATGCGTAGAAAGTGGCTCATGTCGGACTAAAGGGGGTCGGTTCGAGCTCAAATTTTATCGTGGACGACAAGTCAAAGTTGGCTCGTTCAGACTAAAGGGGGTCGGGTCAGACTAAAGGGGGTCGGGTCAGAACATTCTGGATTGAGTTAAAGTTAATCAGACCATTTTGGATCGGGCTGAAGTGGATTAGATCATTCTGGATCAGACTAAAATGGGTCGGGTCAGAAAAAAGTGGGTCGGGTTGGGCCTAAAGGGGGTCGGGTCGGATCAAAGGGGGTCGGGCTACTCTAGACAGCCATTTCTGGACAGCCATTTTTGCCATTTCTGGTCGGACACTTCTGGTGATGATGTGACTTCAAAGTGAGTTCAGTTGGGAAGTTAGGAAGTGTTGAAATAATGCTATGGATTGCTTTGAACCTTATAGAGATGTTTGTTGGTTCAACGATGGTGGTGGCTTCGACGAGAATCCAAAAGGGGATGTTCGAAGTGATGTGATATGTTCTTTGATTGGTGAAAAGAAACGAATAGGCAGACAACCCAAAGGTCATGAATTGGTGGATATTGGTTGCTCGAGAAGGTCGCTTGAGCAGTAAATAGCCGTCAAGGTTGGACGACTAGAGATATTGAAGGCCGAGATATTATCGTTGTCATAAGTTCTAGCAAGCTCAGAGCAGGGGTACGATGGGGGCACCCAAAAGACCGATTGTAGGTCGAGTACATTGGGTATCATTGAAAGGCCTAGTTGTCAAGGTTGGACATTGTCAAGGTTGGACATGTGGAGTTTATGCAAGAACTGGTGTTACCATTAGCCCCTGACATATGGCAAGGTTGGCCGTCATACGATTAACGATTATTTCAAAGCAGGATTGGCGGTGATAGCCAGAGTCAGTCATGGATAATTGGTTGTCCTGTTTATACTATCTCATATAGATTACCCAAAGTCGAGGGAGATGTTCTTTGATGCTTAACTGATATTGGTTTAGGTCTCTGGGGAGAGTACTTGGGCAATGTTAAACTCAATTAGGGTTGTCTACGTGAGACCTATGTAA
Source organism: Allium sativum (assembly GCA_030737875.1). Lineage (NCBI taxonomy): Eukaryota > Viridiplantae > Streptophyta > Magnoliopsida > Asparagales > Amaryllidaceae > Allium > Allium sativum. Next base: position 145,504,630 of record CM060912.1, on the reverse strand, counting down.
TCTGGATGTTATGAATGTTATCAGTGCTTGTTCTGGTTCCCATGTATGAATTGTTACTCCTTTGGTTGAATATATTATAAAGCATATCACTGTCCGATGTAGGGAAGATAAGGTTGAGTTCTTCTCTGGTGTTGACCCGCTTTTTCGTCAAAGCAGTCACACATGAAATCTCTGATCAACAATACGCTCCAGTATTGGAAGCATCATCAGAAGGCAGGAAGCGATTTGGTCTAAATCGCATCACAAACAAAGAAAGGCCCGAAAATCCTATCAGACGACCTCTTTTGCTCCCAAAAAGTCAATTATGGTGCTGAGCACCGTAACACTTGAAGATCTCTAAACCCGCTTCAGTTTGAGCTTTGGTTTGGCTCAATCGGACTTACAGTTTGAAAGTTATGCCCGTTTCCGTGAACAAATGCAGGACCGGAAACTTGGATTTGGAATTAGCATATCCCTTTCGGATCGGATCGGTCGAGGAGAACCGGGTCGGATTGAGGCATCACACCTTCACTAATTCAGCATCTTCTCTTCAACATATAGGTGTCGGCTCGGATTGGAGACCCGGTTCGGATCGGGATGAGGCAGACCCGACCCGCTTCACATCAAATCCTCACAAGGGCATAAGGCCCTCAGGTTGG